>JBBBDQ010001240.1:2147500-2215000 GCA_037127315.1 Ascarosepion bandense | reverse complement strand
TAGATAGATAGATAGATAGATATGAACAGACTGAGATAGATAGATAGATAGATAGATAGATAGATAGATAAATAGATAGATAGATAGATAGGTAGATAGATCTGAACAAACTGAGATAGATAGATAGATAGATAGATAGATAGATATGAACAAACTGAGATAGATAGATAGATAGATAGATAGATAGATAGATAGATAGATAGATAGATAGATATGAACAGACTGAAATAGATAGATAGATAGATAGATAGATAGATAGATAGATATGAACAGACTGAGATAGATAGATAGATAGATAGATAGATAGATAGAGTAGATAGATATGAGCAGACTAAGAAATAGATATATAGATAATGAACAAACTGAGATAGATAGATAGATAGATAGATAGATAGATAGATAGATAGATAGATAGATAGATAGATATTATATGTTATAGTCGAGAACCTGTAGACATCATAAGTTTCTACAAAAGTGTACATTTTGTTTCGACATCGGACAATGTCTCATCATGTAGTTATTAACGATGGTAATATCTTAGATATATAGATAGATAGATAGATAGATAGATAGATAGATAGATAGATAGATATGATAGAACAGACTGAGATAGATAGATAGATAGATAGATAGATAGATAGATATGAACAGACTGAGATAGATAGATAGATAGATAGATAGATATGAACAAACTGAGATAGATAGATAGATAGATAGATAGATAGATAGATAGATAGATATGAACAAACTGAGATAGATAGATAGATAGATAGATAGATAGATAGATAGATATATATGAACAGACTGAGATAGATAGATAGATAGATAGATAGATAGATAGATAGAACAGACTGAGATAGATAGATAGATAGATTGATAGATAGATAGATAGATAGATAGATAGATAGATAGATAGATAGATAGATATAGAACAGACTAAGAAATAGATATATAGATAATGAACAAACTGAGATAGATAGATAGATAGATAGATAGATTGATAGATAGATAGATATGAACAGACTAAGAAATAGATATATAGATAATGAACAAACTGAGATAGATAGATAGATAGATAGATAGATAGATAGATAGATAGATGAACAAACTGAGATAGATAGATAGATATATAGATAGATAGATATGAACAAACTGAGATAGATAGATAGATAGATAGATAGGAACAGACTAAGAAATAGATATATAGATAATGAACAAACTGAGATAGATAGATAGATAGATAGATAGATAGATAGATAGATAGATAGATATGATAGACTGATAGATAGATAGATAGATAGATAGATAGATAGATAGATAGATAGATAGATAGATATGAATAGACTGAGATAGATAGATAGATAGATAGATAGATAGATATGAGCAGACTAAGAAATAGATATATAGTTAATGAACAAACTGAGATAGATAGATAGATAGATAGATAGATAGATAGATAGATAGATAGATATGAACAAACTGAGATAGATAGATAGATAGATAGATAGATATGAACAAACTGAGATAGATAGATAGATAGATAGATAGATAGATAGATAGATAGATAGATCGATAGATAGATAGATAGATATTATAAGTTATAGTCGAGAACTTGTAGACATCATAAGTTTCTACAAATGTGTACATTTTGTTTCGACATCGGAAAAACAATGTCTCATCATGTAGTTATTAACGATGGTAATATCTTAGATAGATAGATAGATAGATAGATAGATAGATAGATAGATAGATAGATAGATAGATATGAACAAACTGAGATAGATAGATTGATAGACAGATAGATAGATAGATAGATAGGAACAGACTGAGAAATAGATATATAGATAATGAACAAACTGAGATCGATAGTTAGATAGATAGATCGATAGATAGATAGATAGATAGATAGATAGATAGATAGATATGAACAAACTGAGATAGATAGATAGATAGATAGATAGATAGATAGATAGATAGATAGATAGATATGAACAGACTGAGATAGATAGATAGATAGATAGATAGATAGATAGATAGATAGATAGATAGATAGATAGATAGGAACAGACTGGGAAAGATATATATATATATATTTGGAGTAGATAGAACAAATGGAGTAGACAGACTAAACTATCGCCCGGTGCACACTCCACCTACGTCTATTGAACTGGTGAAGAGACTCATCCCTTGTTTCCTGCTTAGGATGTGGTTTTCGGCTTTCTCTTTTCCAATCTTCTCACTCTATTTTTTTCAATTAGAGTAGATAGACTAAACTATCGCTCGGTTCACACTCCACCCACGTCTATTGAACAGGTGAAGAGGCTCATCCCTTGTTTCTTGTTTCGGATGTGGTTTCCGGCTTTCTCTTTTCCAACCTTTTCACTCTTACGTAGCCCTGTGGACATCAGTGGCGTTACCGCCTTTCTTGGGGTGATATGATTAAAATATATATATATATATATATAGATCGATAGATAGACAGTTAGATAGATAGGAACAGACTGGGGAACATATATATATATATATATATATATATATATATATAGATAGATAGATAGATAGATAGATGGATAGATAGATAGATAGATAGATAGATAGCAAGGAACAGACTGAGATAGATAGATAGATAGATAGATAGATAGATAGATAGATAGATAGATAGATAGATAGGCCTTTCTTGTTTTTTCAAGCCACATTGTAAGAAAATGTTTTCTTTAGAAATGGTTTCTTTTTTTAACTTGCAATGTCTGGACCGAGGATGAATAATGTGGTTTTTATTTGCTTTTCCCGAAAAAATAAAAATGAATAAAAGCAAATAATTAAATCCTTTTTACAGTTATAAATAAATATAAAATAATTAAGTGTTACTAAGAAACTGATGCCTAATTCTTGTGACTCATGATTCTCACTAACAAATCCGCAAGTGTATTTCACATTTACTCCTGATTTACTCCTGATTATTGAAGCTTTATCTTATGGTTTGGGCAGGGAATAGAATCCCAATACTTTTGGACATGTTTCTGTGAAATTGTCTCAGGCACTTCGCCAGGTACCTTTAATTCCATATATATTCTATTTTTCTTTTTTTGAAGCATCAATTTCTTCAATTTTTTTCAGAGCACTAATTTCACAGCGTTGTAGTGCAGATATCGACTCGGAACGAGAAAATCAGGGAACCGAGTTCAAATTCCAGTTGTATTCACTGCATTCACTTACGCACAAATACCATTGGGGAAAGGTATTAATCCGTCTCTGCCTTCCAGTTATGAGTTAAATAACAGGACAGATTGGGTTCTATAGCCTTGATTGGCAACCAGTCTACCGCAGAAAGTAATGGCAACCTACTGCGGAATAATCTTCTGTCCAGTCAGTCATGTCTCTTTCAAGACATGATCGCCCAAAGCGTGTATCACTTATGTCACTTAACTGACTGAATGAATATAATAGTTGAATACATGATTAAGGTTTCTACTGAGCATAAAGTGGGGGAAAATTTTTTAATTGTTATGAAGTAAGAAAGTGATCCTCCTCTAATTACTACTTCATAATATAATACATCTTTTTCCCCTCTAGCTATGAATCAAATAACAGGACAGATCGGGTTCTATAGCCTTGGCTGGCAACCAGTCTACTGCAGAAAGTAATGGCAATCTTTCGAGACATGATCGCCCAAACGTGTTTCACGTATGGCACTTAACTGAAAGACAGAGAGGGTCATTATAGAAATAGGGAAATCGAGCGAGTAAAGAAAGAAATGAATGATTGGTGAATGAAAAGAAAAGGAGAGAAAAAGAAAAAAGGGTGAAAAAGAAAGAAATTAAGAAAGAAAGATGGAATGAAGAAGTCAAGAAAGAAAATAAAGCAAAAAGGAAGGAAACATGTAAAAAAGAAAAGGAAAAGAACGAGTGGTGGGTAGAAAATGAAAGTGAAAGAGAAAAAGAAAGAAGTGGTTGAAGAATAGAAAAAAGATGGAATGAAGGAAAACAAGGAATGAGGAATTATAAAAGAATGAATTAATGGAAGAAAAGCAGAAATAAAAAAGTATTAAATGAATGAAAGAAAAAATAAAGGATGAAGAAAAAGAAGTAAAAAAAGAAGGAATTGAAGAAAAGATTAGAAAAAAAATCTATCTAAAATTATTTATAAATGGAACTTTGTGTGTGTATGTGTGTATGTATGTGTATCTGTGAGCGTGTGTCCGTTACCTATAGACTCCGAAACGGCTTAACCGATTTTCTTGAAAATTTACGTAGTTGTAGTAGAAGCGTCTGCGAGTGTTCTTAGCTAGTTTTATCGAAAAATAATCGAAAAAATCGGGTTATAGAAGGAGTGGTCCGATTTTAATCAAATTTGATACACTCATAGACAAAGACTTAAGAAGCGATATTCAGAAGTTTCAAGGTTGCAGTTCTTACAATAGTGCAGAAAATCGATAATATATATATATATAGTGCAAGATGTTTGTGTGTGTGTCTGTTTATCTGCCTGTATGTCTGTATTTTTTCAGCCCTTTTATTTTAGTTTTTGCTCCGGGTTCGGCTCTAAGTAGGTATAATTGTAGTTCTTAGTTTCAGCCATGATACCATTTACTCAGAGGACTTATTTAGCCTTCAAAATTCAGTGTACGACGAAAAAAACTTATTTGATATCGATACCAGGAAATCAAAATTTGACTTACATCCATTGATTTTTCTTTCAGTCTACGGTTTCTCTTTAACTGGAAACAACTTTTGCTTTTTAGTCTTTCGTGCCAACGTCCAAAGAGTCTGAGCTCCAGGACCATGGATTAGTTTTAAAGCTTTCATTACACCCGAGCAACGCCAGGTTATACTGCTATTAAATAAAGAAAGAAATCATACGTAAAATATTCATGAAGAACATAGGATTGGAATGAAAAATAAAAGAAATAGAGGAAGGAAAAAGAATGAAAGAAAAAAGGAATGATGGAAATCAAGAAGGAAAGAGAAAATATAAAAGAAAGAATGGAAGAAAAGAAAAAAAGAGAAGAAGAAGAAAAAGAAATATTTGATAAAAGAAAGAGAAGAAAAATGGAAAGACAAAGAAAGAAAAAGAAAGAAAGAAAGAAAGAAAGACAGAAAGAAAGAAAGGAAGAAAGAAAGAAAGAAAGAAAGAGAAAGACAGAAATCGTTATAATACTAATAAAGGAAAAGGCAATAAAAAGAAGATAAATCGAATGGGAAAAGAAAAATAAGGAAAGAAAAAACAAGAAAGGATGAAAATTTAAGAAAGAAAAATATAAATGAAATAAAGGGAGGAAAGATGAAAGGAGGAAAAGAAAAGGAATATTCGATAAAAGAAAGAGAAGAAAAATGGAAAGAAAAAAGAAAGAAAAGAAAGAAAATGAAAGACAGAAAGAAAGAAGAGTAGTGATAAAGAGAAGAACAATGGAAAGAAAAAAAAGAAAGAATAGAAAGAAAATGAAAGAAAGAAAGAAAGAAGAGTAGTGATAAAGAGACTAACAATGGAAAGAAAAAAAAAAGAAAAGAAAGAAAATGAATGAAAGAAAGAAAGAAAGAAAGAAAGAAGAGTAGTGATAAAGAGAAGAACAATCGAAAGAAAAAAAGAAAGAAAATGAAAGAAAATGAAAGAAAGAAAGAAAGAAAGAAGAGTAGTGATAAAGAGACAGAAAGAAAGAAATAGTTGTTACACTAGTAAAGAAAATAGGAAAATAGCAATTGAAGAATAAAAATAGAGAAAGGAAGAAAAGGAATGAAAGAAAAAGGAATGAAAGAAAAATGAATGATGAAGCAAACGAAGAAGATAGATAAAAAAGAAATGAAGAAGAAAGAAAGAAAGAAAGAAAGAAAGAAAGAAAGAAAGAAAAAAAGAAAAGAAGGAAAGAATAACATAAAAATAAATATTTGATGTATAACACAGAGAAAGAAAGAAAGAAAATATAAATAAAACAAAGGGAAGAAAAAAAAGAAAAGAAAAAGAAATATTCGATTTAGGAAAGAGAAGAAGAAAGAAGAAAGAAAGAAAAGAACAAGGTAAGTGATGAAGTAAAAGAAAGAAAAAAAGCTATATTACTAATAAAAAAATAGGATTAGAAAAAAGAATAAAAGGATAAGAGAAGAGAAGAAAAGGAAAAAATGATGAAAAACGAATGAAGAATGAATGTAAAAAAGGAAGGAAAGAGGAAAATAAAAATAGTCGATGTAGGAAAAAGAATAAGAAAGAAAGAAAGAAAGAAAGAAAGAAAGAATAATAAAGAAAATAAAGAAAAAATAGGAAAACGAAAAAGAAAGAAAAGTAAAAGAAGCAAAGGAGAAAGCTTTGTTAAAAGAGAAAAAGATACATTCAGAAACAACAGTAAAGAAAGAAAAGAAAAAGAGAGAAAAAAAAGAAACACACAAACAAAACAAAGGAAAAGAATTGGGTAAAAACTTATTAAATTAAGAAAAAAAGAAGAAAGACGGAAAGAAAACAATAAAAAAATAAAAGGAATGAAATGAAAAGATAATACACTAGAAAAGAAAGTAAAAATAAAGAAAAATAAAGAAAAATGAATCATACAATAATTCTGCTTGTTCCTTCCTTAGTTACTTAGTTCCTCCGTCCGTTACCTTTACCAAACGGAAGGGTAGTAAAGAGTGAGGGAGTAGGAGGAGAGAGCCTATAGCATTACCGTAACAGTAGCAGCTTAACTACAATTCCAGTATCATATAATTCTGCTTGTTCCTTCCTTAGTTACTTAGTTCGTCCGCCAATTACTCTCTATACGAGCTTTTCTTTTCCCTCTGTCTTTTTAAACGCTACTCTCCTTAGCCTTTCTCTCACCTTTGCCAAACGGAAGGGTAGTAAAGAGTGAGGGAGTAGGAGGAGAGAGCCTGTAGCATTACCGTAACAGTAGCAGCTTAACTACAATTCCAGTATCATATAATTCTGCTTGTTCCTTCCTTAGTTAGTTCGTCCGCCAATTACTCTCTATACGAGCTTTTCCTTACCCTCTGTCTTTTTAAACGCTACTCTCCTTAGCCTTTCTCTCACCTTTGCCAAACGGAAGGGTAGTAAAGAGTGAGAGAGTTGGAGGAGAGAGCCTACAGCATTACCGTAGTAGTAGAAGCTTAAGCTGCTGGTTGTAGCAGTAATTGTGTGTGCGTATGTGTACTGTACAATATAGTAAAAATAGGTAGGTTTGTTGTCGTATCCCACAACCTAATAACGAAATTTCTGGCCTCTACACCCTTGGCCATTACTCAGTTGGTCTTTTCTATTTACAATGGACACAGGAGCCATGATTTTTCAGTAATAAAAAGAAAATATTTTCTCTTTCAAAATCTCTCACAAAATAGCGAACAATATTTTGGTTATGGTCTGTGCATACGCCGCTTAATATAATATAAGATTACAGTAAAGTAGCTTCTATGGACATTACTTTTATAGATATTTTAATCAAATTACACTCTGTGTTATCGTTATTTTATTATCCAATACCTTTATGTTTGAAGACGTTACTATCATTTGTAGTATAACAAAGTAAAATTTTTCAAGAAAATCATAATTATCCTTCTGTGGAAATTCCACGGGTTCCGCTAGTAATATAGCGATTTTCTAAGCGGAGCTTAGATGTGGTACAAGGCCGAAAGTAAGGAACACCCAGTGAGGATCGAACTCACTACTCAATTGTAACGATTTAAGACAAGCTTGCTAACTATTACACCATTCCGAGGTGTCCTCTCCGCTAGTAATATAAGATTACAGTAAAGTAGCTTCTATGGACATTACTTTTATAGATATTTTAATAAAATTACACTCTGTGTTATCGTTATTTTATTATCCAATATCTTTATGTTTGAAGACGTTTACTATCATTTGTACTATGACAAAGTTAATTTTTTTCCAGGAAATCATAATTATCCTTCAGTGGAAATTCCACGGGTTCCGCTGGTAAAAAACTATTATGTGAAATTATGTTGACGTATGAGTCAGACACATGAAGGCATCGCTACAGAAAAAAACAAGCCGCCATTGCAATCGATTTATTCCGTCGTAACTGAAAAACATTTTAACATGTCTTCCTTTATTTTTTTTCATTTGAATTAATTTTATTTATCCTGAATATCAGAAATTTATTTTTCATGATTTTAAACGAACGTTAGTTCTTTTATTTCTTTATTTTTATTTTTATTTTTATATATATATATATATATATATTTTACGGAAATGTTTTTAATTTTTTTAGTTTCTGGATCCATTTTGTTTTACGTTCATTAAACAAACTTTGCTTCTTCTATATACCGTCTCCATTCAGGACGGAGGCAATCATGGCCTTCCACGTCTCCCTATCACTAGTGACACTTAATACGCTTTCTTCTATTACCCTGATCAGTCAAGCTCATCAGCTATCTGACGCGTTGTTTTCCCCCGTCTCTCTTTCCCTCTGACTCGTGAGTATTAGATTTTATAAGCCCTCCTTCCTCATCACATGATCCCAGAAACTTCAGCAGTCTTTTCTTGATTCTAAGTATTTGTTTCTTTTTTGTTTCCATCCTCTCCAAGACCTAATCTTTGCTCACATGTTCGGTCCATGCTATACTCACCATCCATCTGTAGAATCACATTCCGATTTTTTTCAAATCTCTCCTTCATTTCATATTTCATGCATTTAAGAGACTTTTTATTCTACCGCTAAATATACGACATTCTTCTTCTTCTTCTTCTTCTTCTTCTTCTTTGTAACTTGTTCTTTGAGGACGTAGGCGATCATGGTTTCCTCGTCTCCCTATCCCTGGTGTCTCTTAGCATGCTTTCTCCTGTAACACACGCAAACCCCCATTCTGGCAAACACCTGCTCAGGCCCTTCATATATGTTATCCGCTGCTTTTCACTGCCTCTCTTTCCCTCTATCTGACCTGTTAGTATCAGATTCTCCAAGCCATCCTTCCTCGTTGCATGTCCCAAGAACTTTAGCTGTCTCTTCCAGAGGCTCAATATTAATTTCCTTTTCATTTCCATCCTTTCCAAAACTTAATCATTGTTCACATGCCCGATCCATGATATCCACAGCATCCTTCTGTAGAACCACATTTCGGTTGCTTCAAGTCTCTCCTTCATCTTTGATGATATTGTCCAGCATTCACTGCCATACAGAAGAACTGACATCACATAGCAATGCAGTACTCTCTTCTTTGTTTCTAGCGAAATTGTCCTGTTTCTTAATAATTTAATCAGCTCATGGAATGTATCCTGGTGCTTTTGGCTCTCAGGAATATAAATGTATAGAAACTGTTGTGACCAAAAAGTGAGGGGTCAGTTCATATATTGATTGTAATATGAAATTGATCCCCCACTTTATATCGAGTATGCTTCTGTAGAAGCACATTGCTGTTGCTTTAAGTTTTTCCTTCATCTTTGATGATATTGTCCAACATTCACTGCCACATTGAAGAACTGACATCACATAGCAATCCAGTACTCTCTTCTTTGTTTCTAACTAAATTTTCCTGTCTCTTAATACTCTACTCAGCTTCTGAAACGCGTCCTTCGCCATACCAGTTCACCCTCGGATCTCTGTGTCGCACTTTCCGTCTTCTGTTACAACACTTCTCAGAGATTTAATTTTTTTTTTACTTTTTTATAAACATCTTACCAAATCATTGGCACTCTTCTTTCATCAAGAAATAGAAAAAAATCTTCCATGCTGGACATTTGTCTTTGATAATAATGATGACTGATGTTCTTGAAAAATTGATATAACTCGAAAAGGAAAGCCGCATCAGAAGAATGGAAATCCACACCAGGAATACAATATACCAGATTTATTGTACTAAGGTACAATTAACAATAATACATATGTAGGCGAGCCAAGGGTTGGAACGGAATCGGCTATCGAATAGTGAATGTCTTCGCCTAAGACCTTTCTGTATTTAGTAGCCTTCCCACGCAAGGCCAGATGTGAAACAGGGACATTTTATAGTGAGTATTCCCGGCAAAAAAAGCCGGACAAAAAAATGTCTCTCTATTTTTCCCCAGTCGAGGTTCTACCCTTCGGCGGAACCACGACTGTGTTTGTTCTCTCTGCTCAGAACCAGAGAGCGCCCTCTACCCGAAGGCCGAGTGTTGACAGTGTCATAGAGCAGTCAGGCGAATGCCTAAGACCTTTTCTGTATTTACTAGCCGTCCCACGCAAGGCCAGATGTGACACATGGTCATTTTATAGTGGGTATTCCCGGCAAAAAAGTCGCGCCAAAAAATGTCTGTCTATTTTTCCCCAGTCGTGGTTCTACCCTTCGGCGGAACCACGACTGGGTTTGTGCTCTCTGTTCGGAAGCAGAGAGCGCCCTCTACCCGAAGGCCGAGTGCTGACAGTGTCATAGCGTCGTCAGGCGAGTGCCTAGGACGTTTGTATTTACTAGCCTTCCCACGCAAGGCCAGATGTGACACATGGTCATTTTATAGTGGGTATTCCCGGCCATATAGCCGAGCCAAAAAATCTCTGTCTATTTTTCCCCAGTCGTGGTTCTACCCTTCGGCGGAACCTCGACTGCTCGGAAGCAGAGAGCGCCCTCTACCCGAAGGCAGAGGGCTGACAGTGTCATATCGTCGTCAGGCGAGTACCTAGGACGTTTTGCGTCGTACCGCTCGTTACCGTCTTGTATCAGGTAGAGCATTCTATTCTCGGGGATGGCAGGATTTTCCACTATAACAAAAATAAATTTAATATTTCTTACATTTAAAGATATTTTTTATTCCATCTCCTAAAATACGACATTACTTTCCAAATATCACATTTTCGGAACTTGTCTATCATCAAGAAATATAAGAATTCATTTCATTCTGCATATTTGTCTCTCATAATAATGGTCACCTCAGCATTCTCCTGTAGAATCACATTTCGATTTTTTTCAAATCTCTTCTTCATTTCAAATTTCTTGCATTTAAGGGACTTTTTATTCTACCGCTAAATATACATCTTTCTTCTTCTTCTTCTTCTTTTTCTTCTTCCTCTATATACCGTGAACGATCATGATTCTCCACACCTTCCTGTAGGTCTTAGTAAAGTTTGTCTTTTTGCTATCTCCCCTAATCCCTATTCTGCCAACCATTTGCACAAGCACGGTCTTCTTCTTCTTCTTCTTCTTCTTCTATGTGCCGTGGGTGATCATGATTCTCCACAACTTCCTGTAGCTCTTAGTAGAGTTTGCATTTTTGCTATCTCCCCTAATCCTTCTTCTGCCAACCATTTGCACAAGCACGGTCTTCTTTTTCTTTTTCTTCTTCTTCTTCTTCTTCTTCTTCTTCTTCTTCTATGTGCCGTGGGTGATCATGATTCTCCACAACTTCCTGTAGCTCTTAGTAGAGTTTGCCTTTTTGCTATCTCCCCTAACCTTCCTTCTTCTGCCGACCATTTGCACAAGCACGGTCTTCTTTTTCTTTTTCTTCTTCTTCTTTTTCTTCTATGTAACGTGGGCGATCATGATTCTCCACACCTTCCTGTAGGTCTTAGTAAAGTTTGTCTTTTTGCTATCTCCCCTAATCCCTATTCTGCCAACCATTTGCACAAGCACGGTCTTCTTCTTCTTCTTCTTCTTCTTCTTCTTCTTCTATGTGCCGTGGGTGATCATGATTCTCCACAACTTCCTGTAGCTCTTAGTAGAGTTTGCATTTTTGCTATCTCCCCTAATCCCTATTCTGCCAACCATTTGCACAAGCACGGTCTTCTTCTTCTTCTTCTTCTTCTTCTTCTTCTTCTTCTTCTTCTTCTATGTACTTTGTCCTTTCACTACTCTTTTTTTTTTGTTTCAATCGAAAATTTCCTGTCTCTTGATATTCTACTTAGCTTCTGGAATGCTTTCTTGGTCATGCCAATACACCTTCGGATCTCAGTGTCGCATTTTCCATCTTCTATTAGAATATTTCCCAGTTATTTAAATTTCTCTACCTGCCTGATTTAACATCCCCAGCTTGTAGTTGGCATTTTGGGCCCCACTTTTTAAAAAATATATTTTCTTTTTTCCCATTGCTTTATCGCCTCAATTTCAGTTTTGTCGCTCCTTTCACTGGGTCGCTTACAATCTTCCTTTTTTAAAAGTCTTCTTTCCGTGCCGTGTCCTTTCAGGACGTAGGCGATCATTGGCCACCTCTTACTCCTATCCTTTTCCGCTCTTAAAACTTTTCCTCTTGGTATCATTCCCAAACGTTACCCCTCCATCCACTTGCTCAAACCCATCACGTATGTTCCTGTGAGTATCAGATTCTTCAAGCCCTCCTTCCTCATTATATGCCCTAAAAACCTCAGCTGATTTGTCCTGAAGTTAAGTATTCTTTTTCGTTTCCTTTTCTTTTGCATCCTCATCAAAACCTTGTCTTTGCTCACATGTTTGCTCCGTGCTATCCTCAGCATCCTTCTGTAGAGCCACTTTTCTGTTGCTTCAAGTCTCTCCTTTACCTTTGATGAAATTTTCCACTATTCGCTGCTATATAGGAGGACAGAGATCACATCAGTCAGTTCAGTGATACACGCTTGGACGATAATATCTCAAAAATAAACATTACTGACTGGCCAGAAAATTTTCCCGCAGTAGGTTGCCATTACGTTCTGCGGTAGACTGGTTGCCAACCAAGACTATAATCCCCAATCTATTCTGCTATTTGAATCCATAGCTGTATGAAGAAGAGACTGGTTAATACCTTTCTCAAGGGTATTTGCGTGTAAGTGAATGTACCGAATTCAACTTGGATTCGAACTCGATTTCTGGCCCTGAACCGTTATCCACTGCACCACAGCGCACATCCCCCAAGATATCAGGTAACAGTCTAGTATTCTTTTCTTTGTTTCCAACGAAATCTTCTTAATATTTAATTATTAAAAGTTCTCTTCTTTCTACGATCATTCGACAAGATTCTTTTTTTTTTCTTCTTCAATATTAGACAGTATTTTAAGTTGTCATTTTTTTTTCTCAATTTTCATTACAGGAAGTCTTTTATTGTCTTTTTCGTCGCTATTATTTTCCCTTCATATCCGCTTTTGTACAAATTCCAATATCAACACGGATCTTCATTACAAAAATTGGTACTTTGCACTCTTAACCATCGAAATTGTCGAAATTGTCGTTGCTTCACGTCTCTCCTTTACCTTTGATGAAATTTTCCACTATTCGTTGCTATATAGGAGGACAGAGATCACATCAGTCAGTTCAATGATACAAGCTTGGACGATCATGTCTCGAAAATAAACATTACTGACTGGCCAGAAAATTTTCCCTCAGTAAGTTCTCTTCTTTCTACGATCATTCGACAAGATTCTTTTTTTTTTTTCTTCAATATTAGACAGTCTTTTAAGTTGCCATTTTTTTTCTCACAATTTTCATTACAGGAAGTCTTTTATTGTCTTTTTCGTCGCTATTATTTTCCCTTCATATCCGCTTTTGTACAACTTCCAATATCAACACGGATCTTCATTACAAAAATTGGTACTTTGCACTCTTAACCATCGAAATTGTCGATATCATCTCACGAAAAAGTAATATCATTTTCCAAACAAACAGTATCCTAGGAGCTTGTCTCTCATCAAAGAATAAAATAATTAATTTCATCCCAGAATCGCCTTCGATAACAATGATAATCATGCAGACACCTTGTGATAGTGAAGGTTAGCAAGCTTGACTCGCTAGAATCATTATAATGAGTAGTGAGTTCAATCCTCACTGAGTGCTCCATACTCTCAACCTTGTGCCATATTTGACCGCTGCTTAGAAAATCGATAATGATTATTATGTTTTGGCAAAACAATTTAATATTTCTTGCATTTGAGGGATTTTTATTTTGTTTTCTTAAAGGATGACATTACTTTCCAAACATCACGTTATATCCTGAGAGATCCTTTTATCAAGAATTAAATAATTTTATATCTTTGGTGATAAACACGATTATGATCTTGACAAATATATTTCATGCTTGTTACATTTATGAACACCTTCATACAATATTTGGAATCACAACCTTAATCAACGAATAAAAGAATTAGTTTCATCTTGGGCTTTTGTCTTTACTAATAATAAAGATTATACTCTTGACAAATAAATTAATCTATCATTGAATGGAACTTTTATAGCATCTCCAAAAATGCATGGTCCTTGGCATGACTATAAACTGCATCCGGCAGCAAGGCCTCCGATTAGGAGGTTGTGAGGAGCATGGAACCACATCTTAATTGCTGTTGTTTCAAGGTCCACCTTGACATGGGACACTATTTGCCCATAGCTGTGCCAGCTATGGGCAAATAGTTTATTTTCAAAAATGAGGCAAAAACACGATGAAAGTATAAAAATAGAAGCTTATATTAGGTTGTCCCAAAAGTTCGTAAACACTTGCGATATGGGTCTGTCTGGTCCAGCACAATCGAGACACGCGATGGGTTCAGAAAGGGCAAGAGACACCGTCGGTTCCAAAACAAGATCGATTCGGCAAGAAACTCATGTTGTGTGTTTGGTGGAATCGTGCATTTTGAGTTGGTTCTCATCTGGGCTTGCTATAAGGACGTTGTCTATGTAACCGTATGTGTGAGATAGTCCTCTTAGTACAGAGTTTCCGAACCAGTGGGTCGCGACGCCTTGGTATGGGAGCGTGTAGCCCTGTTAGAATTAGCTTGAGATAATATTAATTATATTTCATCAATTACATTTTTCAAGCTCTTACATTTTCTTTGGTTTAGGTGCAAAGGGTCTACGGCTATATCGTGTTGAATACACCGGTTCCCGTTCGATCACCGAAGTTAAGCAACATCGAACTTGGTCAGTATTTAAATGGCTGACCATTTGGGAATACCAGGTGCTGTAAACGTAAGGACCAAGAATGGTCCACCGGTCCTCCAGGTTTGGGGGTTGGGTTCAGGGGCTAACAACCCTGTCCCGTAAAAAACAGTTTGTTACAGCAATAAAAAGTTGCTGCCCTATGCACCATTGGGTGTGATGGATAAATGATGATGATGATGATGAGGTACAAAGTGATAGTTATGACAAACGTTTTGAAGGTTGTTATTTCTAAGCCTTAAAAAATAATGCATATATTATCCTTATATCTGTCTTGTGTGTCTTCCTCTTCTATATACCTCTTCTTTTCAGAACTATCCAAATTCAGCAAGCGAGAACTGAACCGTTCCCTTGCCAAATCTCTTTAAATGATGTCTTAAAATTTCTCCAATATTATAGAAATCACAAATGAATGCGTTCCAAATAGTTATAACTTTGAATTTTATGGGGCTCATTTTTGTAATTATTTAATTGAATATAAGAAACCAAATATTGGGTTGTCCCAAAAGTTCTTAAACACTTGCGAAATGGGTCTATCTGGTCCAGGACAATCGAGACAAACGATGGGTTCAGAAAGGGCAAGAGACACCGTCAGTTCCAAAACAAGATCGATTCGGCAAGAAAGTCATATTATGCGTTTGGTGGAACTTTGAAGGAATCGTGTACTTTGAGTTGGTTGCCATCAGTTTCCGAACTTTACTGTCAGCAACTTGAGCGGGTCTACGAAAAGTTGAAGCAAAAGTAAAGTACCCGGCTCTGATCAACCGAAAAGTCGCATTGATTCAGCAGGACAATGCCAAGCCACACACCGTCAGGAAGACCAAAGATAAGTTTGAAGCGCTGGATGGCATTAAGGTTCTGCAACATCCAGCCTACAGTCCTGACTGTGTTCCATCAGATTACGGCCTTTTCCGCCCAATGCAACATTTTCTGAAAGGCCACCGATTCGACTCGTTTGATGAAGTCGAGGAAGCGTGTCAAGAATTCTTTGATCTGAAGCCAGCTGAATGGTACTTTGACCAGATCCGAAAGCTTGCAGATCGATGGCAGAAAGTCTTGGAAAATGATGGTCTTTATTTTGAGTAATAATATTTGTGGGTTTTGCGAGTAAAATTTCAATTTTTTGCAAGTGTTTACGAACTTTTGGGACAACCTAATAGTAAAAATTCTAGGAATATATTTTTGAAGGAAAAAATATTACCAGCAATAAATTTTTGACCAGCAAAACTTTTTTTTTACCAGCAAAGTATTTTGGGAAAAAATAAAACATACGAGCAGAACACATTATGTTGTAAGCCGCGCCAGTCTCCATCCTTCACAAGTTGCAACCGACTGATTCTATTCTAAGACCTCTCCTTAACTGAATCACTATGGAAAAAAGCAAACATAATAGCAAAACTAAACCAGCTCATTTGAAAACGCCCAAACCTGTCTGCATCTCTTTCACTAACATACGCGGCATCCGCACCAACTTCCTCAGCGTAGATTCATTCCTCCATAATAACTCACCTGATATATTAGCCCTATGTGAAACTAATCTTAACCCTTCTATCCCCTCATCTGAGTTCTACGTTCCTGGCTAACTTCCCCTCTTCAGGAAGGACTCCAATGTTCATATGCATGGGCTTGGTGTCTCTGTCAGCGAACACCTTCCCTTAGCTAGGGTGTCATCTTTTGAATCCCCAGATCATTCAATTTCAATCACCCAATTTTCAATCACCCAATCCCTTACGCAAGTAGTGGACTTCCTCACGCGTTTCTCCGACAACCCTAACGGAAGGAACTCACTTCTAGACCTCTGCTTCACTTCCATCCCAGACTCTTGCACTACCAGACAACTCTGCCCACTCGGAAACTCTGACCACACTGTAGTGTCCGTCAATATTTCACTCCACTTCCGCCCGACCCATGAAACCCAGACAAGTAGAATATCCTACTGCTATCAAAGAGCAGACTGGGATTCGTTCCGAGATTTCCTCTGTGACATCCCTTGGAACAATGTTTTTAGTCTTCCCATCGAAGAATGAGGTCTCCTCCTGGGTTAAGGCTGGCATCGATGCCTTCATCCCTGCTAGGAAATTCCATCTTAAATCTCGTTCGTCTCCATAGTTCTCACGCGGCTGCCATTGCCCACTGGAATCATTTCTTCCGACTCTATCGTAACTACGCGTCGGACCAAAACAGGCGCCTTTTCACTTCAGCTCGTAATAAGTGTAAAAGGATACTTAACGAAGCTAAGTTGTTGTTTGCTGCCGGTTTGAAGCAACGCATAGCATGCTTTAAATTCGGCGCTAAAGACTACTGGCGACTCTGTAAAAGAGTACTTAGCAAGATCAAGTCCACAATACCCCCGGTAATCAACAAATTTGAGGTCCTCACCTCCCCAGCAGATAAGGCTGAATGCTTTGCCCGCAGATTCTCAAACAATTCGAGTCTGGATTTGTCTGGAGTTTTTACACCCGACTTCTCACGTAGAACCGAGGCACAACTGAATGAAGTCCACAGTACACCTTCGCTTGTCTCTAAGATAATCTTAAAACTTGACCCTCACAAAGCGAGCGGTGGGGACGGAATCCCAACCATAGTTTTTTTTAAAGAAATGTGCCCCTGAACTCTCCTCTGTCCTTTCTAAGCTCTACAACCTCTGCCTATCTGCTTCCTGCTTTCCTGCCTGTTGGAAATCTTCCTCTGTAGTTCCTATATTTAAAAACACTGGAGAAGCCTCGGACCCTGCAAATTACCGCCCTATCAGCCTTCTTCCGATCTTTGGCAAAGCGTTCGAAGCCATTATCAACGCCGAGGTGGTTCAGCATCTCACAGCACACAGGCTCCTCTCGGACAAGCAATATGGTTTCCGCTTCACCAGGTCTACTGCTGATATGCTAACGACCATCACCGAGTACATATACCAGGCACTCGACAGGAATGGCGAAGCCCGAACCGTTGCATTGGATATATCTAAGGCGTTCGACAGAGTTTGGCATGCTGGCCTTCTATGTAAACTGCGGAGCTATGGTATAACTGGACATTTGTTTCAACTAATCCAGTCATTCCTCTCTAACCGCACAATGAAGGTGATATTAAACGGACATGCCTCCCAGAACTACCATACAAACGCAGGTGTCCCCCAAGGCTACACTCTTCCTGATATACATTAATGATCTCCCTGATTCCATAAGAGCCCAAGTAGGTTTGTACGCCGATGACACCACAGTTTACTCTCGCCTCCTACAAAAATCTGGTGTAGGCGTCAAAGCTAACCTCGCAGCCGAGATTAAAAAAGACCTCCAATCCATAGTGGACTGGGGTAAGAAATAGCTAGTAAATTTTAATGCTTCTAAAACGAAGCTACTCTCAATTAACCATCATCGACAATCTCACCTACCTCCCATTAGCATAGACCAGGCTTGCCTCCCAGAATAAAACACTACTCCTCCTTGGTCTCACACTTTTAGCGAACCTCAAATGGAATGACTATATCGAATCCATTGCTAAATCCGCTGCTATGAAAGTAGGTTCTCCGTGTAGGGCCCGGAAGTTTTTTCCGTCTGAATCTATCCTGCACATATATAAATCTACCATCCGCCCGTGCATTGAATACTGCTGCCATATCTGGTCGGGTGCCCCTGATATTCTCCTCGGGCTTCTCGATAAGGTTCAGAGGAGGGTCTGTAATGTGATAGATACCGACTTGGCAGACCGCCTGCAGTCTCTCTCCCACCGGCGCGACGTGGCTTCCCTGTGTCTCTTCTATAAATACTTTCACGGCTTCTGCTCCGATGAACTTAGATCACTGGTGCCCCATAAATACGAATTTGCACGAGTTACTAGATTGGCAACTAGATCCCACCCTTTTACAGTGAAACCAATAAAATGCAACCGCAATTTCTAATCCAACAGTTACTTTCCTCGCACTTCCCGACTGTGGAATTCCCTTCCACACAATTGCTTCCCCGACGGCTACAATCTCCAGGAGTTTAAATGTAAGGTCAATAGACACCTCCTAACACACTAACCTGCTCCCATTCTATCAAAAACTCTTCCCATCTGCCCAACCCTCATCCTCGGTATCCTTACTCATCTGTCACCTTCCTCCTGACATTCCCTATGTCTAACCACTCCTTCTCTTTACCTTCCCCTATGTAGCCCCATGCGCAATAGTGGCAGTGGAATGCTTTGCTTGGGGTGAAATGATTAAAAAAAAAAAAAAATTTTTTTCTCATAATAATGATAACTCAAGTCAGTCAAGTGCCATATGTGAAACATGGTTGGGTGATCCATGACTGACTAGGCAGAAGATTCGCCGCAGTTGGTCGTCATTTATTTTGCAGTAGACTAGTTGCCAACGAAGGCTATAGAACCAAATCTGTCCAGCTATACAACCCACAGCTGGAGGAATAAGAGACGGAATAAATTGGAGTAGATAGATCTATCTATCGCCCGGTTCAAACTCCAATAACGTCTATTGAACAGGTTAAGAGGCTCATCCCTTGTTCCCTGTTTAGGATGTGGTTTCCGGCTTTCTCTTTTCAAATCTTCTCACTTTGTTTTTTTTTCAATCGGAGTAGATAGATCTATCTATCGCCCGTTTCACACTCCACCCACGTCTATTGAACAGTTTAAGAGGCTCATCCCTTGTTCCCTGTTTAGGATGTGGTTTCCGGCTTTCTCTTTTCAAATCTTCTCACTTTGTTTTTTTTTTTTCAATTGGAGTAGATAGATCTATCTATCGCCCGGTTCACACTCCACCCACGTCTATGGAACAGGTTAAGAGGCTCAACCCTTGTTCTCTGTTTAGGATGTGGTTTCCGGCTTTATCTTTTCCAATCTTTTCACTCTTACGTAGCCCCCTGAACATCAGTGGCGTTACCGCCTTGCTTGGAGTGATACGATTAAAATAAAAAAAACTTTCCCAAGAGTATTTGACCGTAAATAAGTGTAACGAATTCAAATGTCATTCGAACTCGACACTCCGATTTCTCGTTAACAGCCGACATCCACTGCATCACAAAATGATAATGTTAGGGGAAAATAAACAAAAATAAATTATATTTCTCTTTAATCTCAATTTATCCTTTTGAACTCAGACGCTCCTTTTATTTTATCTCCATAATTCGTCTTTTCTCCATGTTTCTTGCTCACTTTTATCATCTCCCTTCATTTTCTTCCTTAAATATCCGCTTTTTACCCTCTCCTGTCACCTCCTGGTCTTATGATCGGTTTCACTGCAAACTGTTAATTCCTTCCCCGTCTAACTCCTGAGGAAATTCCCAGTCGACGTCAACTGTCTTAATTAAAAAAAAAACAAAAAAAACTCTCATTGGTTAAACGAGTTCACACCTTCCCACCAATTATCCGAAACAACGACTCTTCCTCTGGCACTGATTGCAACGAAATAAAGAAAAACGCACAATTGCTGTTGATTCTCGTCAGGTCTGAATGATTGGGCGAACGCGTTTGGAACCTCTAGCTTATCTTGTTCAATGGACTCCCAATTCCCGGAAACCCACAGAAATAGCGGTTGCATTAAATTAATTTTCCAGTTATTAACTCGAAAAAAGGCGATAATTCACCAGTAAATTAGGGGTGGCATGATCATGTGAAAGTCTTTTATGATTAATTGACTTCTGCTTTATGACTTATCGACCCTTTCCGGGATATTTAAAATCAAAAAAAGTTTTTTTAGATTGTAAGAATTTTTTCGAGATAACGATTTACTATTTAACCCATAGCTTGGAGGGGAGAAAATGTGGACGCAAACGCATTTCGGATTGTATTTGCACGTAAGTGAATAGAATTAACCGGCCTGGTACTGAAAGTTGTATTTCCCTGGTGTCCGAAACATGTAAATTTAAGCGTGCTACTCGATGTGGTGCAGTGGATATCCGCTCGGAACGACAACTCGGGGAGCCGAGTTCGAATTCCAGTTGAATTCGTTGCATTCACCTACGCGCAAATACCCATCTATTCCTTCCAGTTATAGATTGAATAACAGGACAGATTGGGCTCTATAGCCTTGGCTGGCAACCAATCTACCGCAGAAAGTAATGGCAACCTACTGCGGGATAATCTTCTGCCCAGTCAGTCATGTCTCTTTCGAGACATGATCGCCCAATAGTGTATCACGTATGGCATTTAACTGACTGACTAGATTAATATCCGGGTTCCACCCTTTAGTATTTGAAATAGCTAAATGAAGCCGCCCCTCATACTCCAATAATTTATTTTCTCTTGCTTCCCACCTTTGAAACTCTCTTCCGTTTACTTCTTTCCCTGATAACTACAAATTTCAAAAATTTAAATGCAACATCAGTCACCATTTTCTATCCTCTTGAATCACGTTTATCGTTTGTCTTTTCCTTAACCTTCCCACGCTCATTCTCAGTCTTCAATTTCACTCCTTGTAATTCTTTGCACACTAGCAGCATTCCTGCCTAGCTTGGGGTGAAATGATTAAAAAAAGAAAAAGAAAGAAAAAAGGTCTCAACAGCCACGTGGAATAATGGAGCAGACTAGGCTCCATAGCTATGGATATGATGAGTTAGGTGATATAGCATAACTGAGCGGAAGTTTTCCTAGAATTAAATTAACGGCCACGGCGGAGGGTTCTATATATGGAATCAACCACCATATGGTGAGATTTTTCGAAGTTGAAGTTTGTAGTTTGACCTGGAGAGGGACGGTCTCTCTCGGGTATACTTTCTTTTAATCATTTCACCTAAGCAAGGCAGTTTTACTGCCACTGTTGTGCAGGTGTTACATAGGGGAAAAATGATGAGAAAGACGGGCAGGTTATAGTGGGTGTCAAGAAGAGATCAATAGAAGGATGAGAATACTTGCTGAAAACACGCTATGCTTAAATGAATATATTTTCAGCTTTTATCCACATATTTGAAATATTTCATTTTTCGGCTATGGGACTAATGATGATGATGATGATTAACTTAAGAAAAAAATTAATTGTATAAATTAAATAAAAAGGAATAATCACTTCTAATTTTACGAAATTCAGTTGATATAACTCCCTTCCTACTCGTGATGGGACAGGAAATATATAAATACACACTGATAATTATTATATCGATGGATAGAAATTTGTTCAAATATGTATCTCATGGTCAGTTTTATGAAACTGTCTTGAGTAAGAAATATTTGTTTCCCTGGTAACATATTCTTCTTTATGTGCCGTGTCTCTTCAGGACGTGGACGATGATACATTTTCATTTGTCACTCTTAACATTATTTTTCTTGGTATCCCATCAAATATGTCTCTCGATGCTTTCCCCTGCCTCTTCTTCCCACTATCCGTGCTTTGAGTGTTAGATTCTCCAGACCCTCTTTCCTCTTTTCACGTCCCAACACTTCATCTGTCTCTTCCTGATGTTAAGTATGAGCCTTCCTCTCGTTTGCATCCTCCCCAACACCTCGTCGTTGCTAAAGCCCTCGGTCCATGGTACCCTCAGCATCCTTCTGTAGAGCCACATTTCTGCTGTCTCGAGCCTCCTCTTTAATCACTCTCTCCACGTAATCCCCTGTTTACTTGTGAATCGCCATCTTCTCTCTTCTTGTATCCTGTTCTTCATTCGACCTTTCCTCGTTCCTCCTTATTGTCAGTTTTCTCATTCACTTTCACTCCGTGAAGCACACTGCGTACTAGTGAACCACCATCTTCTTCTTTTCTGAATCAAGTTCTTCTTTTCTCCTTTCCTCTTTCTCCTAATTGGCAGTTTTCTCATTCACTGCATACTAGTGATATTCCTGCATTGCTTGGAGTAAAATAAAGGAAAAAATAGAAATATTTTATTTGTATAGATTATGGATTTGCGTTATGGTGCAGTTGATATCGACTACAAGAAAAATGGGTAACCGAATCCGTCTCTTCCCTCCAGTTATGGATTAAATAACAGGACAGATTGGATCCTGTAGCCTTGGCTTGCAACCAGTCTACCGCAGAAAGCAATGGCAATCTATTGCAGGATAATGTCCTGCCCAGTCATTCATGTCTCATTCGAGACATGATCGCCAAAAGCGTGTACCATGTACGGTGTTTAACTGACTGACTGAAGACAATAGTTGAAAACATGATTAAGGCTTCTTTTGGGCATAAAGTGGGTACCGGTTTTCTATTGTTATTATGTAATAAACTGATCCCTTACTAATTACTACATAATAATATAATAAATTTCCCCCCTCTAGCTATGAGTTAAATAACAGGACAGATTGCGTTCTATAGCATTGGCTGGCAGCCATTCTACCGCAGAAAGTAAAGGCAACCTACTACGGGATAATCTTCTGCCCAGTCAGTCATGTCACTTTCGAGACATGATCACCCAAGGGTGTATCACGTATGGCACTTAACTGAGTGACTGATAGATTATTAAAATTATTCGGGGGATTAAGCATTCATAAATAAACAAATTTAAGTTGATTTATCTCCCTTTTCACAACAAATGGGACAGGAAATAAATAAATAAATATTAATATTATACACATTATTTACATTTTTTAGACTGTTGTTATATTTTTTGGCATATTCACGACGTTGCGGCCATTGTACGCTCCAACCTTCTTTTTCCGAATTTTGAACTGAATCCTTTATTTCGATCATTGGGATAAATTGTTCTCGTTCCTTGAGTAATGCCTCTTCCAGGTGTCTTAGTTATCTCCCTTTTAACTCAACTAATTAAGATTTTAACCTATCTTCTGACCGAAAACGGAATCATCACATTAAATCAATAGCTAAATCCCCTGCTAGGAAGGTTGAATCACTGGGTCGGGGAAGAAAGTTTTTTCGCCTGAGTTTATCTTGCACACATCCAAATCAACCAACAGGACCGTGCATAGAATCATGTTGTCATATCTTGTCAGGCAACCTTGCTGTTCTCGACAGGCTCCAAATGAGAATTTATAATATGATCAGTCCCGACCTGGCAGCTCGACTCCAGCCAATTTCTCACCGGTGAGATGTGGCTTTTCTCTGTCTCTTTTACAAATGGCTTCTGCTCCAACGAACTGGTGCCCCCTCCACAAGAATTTACTCGTGCAACCAGACTGGAAACAAGGTCCAACCCTGTTACAGTCAGTCAGTTAAGTGCCATACGTGATACACGCTTGGGCGATCATATCTCTCGAGACTGACTGGTTAGAAGACTATCCCGCAGTAAGTTGCCATTGCTTTCTGCGGTAGACTGGTTGCCATCCAAGGCTAGAAAACCCAATCTGTCCTGTTATTTAACCCATAACTGGAGGGAAGAGACGGAGTAACACCTTTCCCAAAGGTATTTGTGCACAAGTGAATGCAAGGAATTCAACTGGAATTTGAACTCGGCTCCTCGATTTCTCGTTCCGAGCCGATATCCACTGCACCACAAAAAACCTATAAAATACAGGTGACAACTCTCCTCCATCAGCTCCTTTTCTCACACTTCCTGCCTGTAGAATTTTCTTGCTTTCCTGATGGCTACAACCTCCAGGATTTGAAATGCAATGTCAATTCCCATCTCTTATCCACTTGACTCCAGCCCTTTCTACATTACACTGTATATCTTATTCTTTTCTTTTCTCTCTACCTTCGCAACTGTCTTCACACCTTTGTTCCTATCCTTCTCTTGCCCTTTCTCTTTCACCCCCTGTAACTGGTTCGTCTTTCTTTTCGCTCTCCTGCGCGTCAGTGGTGGTACCGCCTTGTCTGAGGTGAAAAGATTAAGAAAAAAGTCACATATTTATTGCATGGCCAGCTTTATGAAACTACGTTTAGAATAAGAAATACTAGTGGACTTCGCCGAATGTCTAAACAAAGTATAGAAAACAGCTGTCTTGCTGGAAATGTTTATACAGAAAGGTAAACGAACCTCTTATGGTTACTTAACTTTTCTCTGTACGTAGGGTGTATATTTAGCTAGTATTTAAAAAAAAAGATTTGGCCCAATTTTGTAAAATTTGAATCATTTATTTGGTTCTATGCAACTTGTCAGTCAGTTAACTGCCATACGTAATACACGCTTTGGCGATCATGTCTCGTTCCGAGCCGATATCCACTGCATCACACGCCTGCCAACTTTCCGACCGCCATCAGATTCACCAGCGCTGGTGACGTAAAATATATTTATTGAATTAATAAAAGAGAAATCATTTTATATTGTTTTCTTTCATCGGGTTTTCACGCAGCTGCAACAGCCGGACCATACACACAAAAACAAAACAAAACAAAAAAAAAAAAAAACGAATGATCTCTCACGAAAATACTTGAAAATACATATCAAAACACAAATCGGCCAAAACGCAGAGGCAACAACTAACATGATTTTATTGCTTAGTCCTAGAATATTGCGTTATGAAAATCACGGATTAATCAACAATTTCCGTCTTGTTTCTTCGTCACCCTCTCTCGTAACAGTGGTCTGCACATGCGTACTCGACCAAAAAACGATCATAAATTGACAATAAATTGTAATAATGTTAGTCAGTCTCTCCCAATCAGTCTAATCTTGGAAACGCGCGTTGGGATTTCTTTGATACATCAAACGATATGATATTTAAAGCGTAACATTAAACATTTTCGTTTGCTGAAACGTACAAATAGAAATAAAATGTCAGAGTAATTTCATACTCTTTTATGCTATAAATTGGCATGGCAAAGAATAATATTGCTGGAAAAGAATTAAATTTTATTTCAGTTCATTTTTTGTTGTTGTTGTTGTTTGTTTGTTGAACTCGTAAATCAAATTCAGAAAATTGCTTTTCAATCGGAGATAGAGAGTTCGATTTCTAGAACTAACAAAATAACAATAACTAGCCCTCTTTCGATATTATTTTCATCTCAGGTTTGCTTAAATCACACCAGATCCAAATTCAGGGTTTTCTCACCCCTCCCTTACTGATCATGTCTTCAGGAGTTTAGCCATACTCACTACGATGCGTGTTCATCGTTGGATGTTTTAAGTTCAGGATTATGCTTCTCTTAGACTGGTTGCCAAACAAGGCTAAAATATCCAGTCTATTTAACCATAGCTGAGAGGAAGAAAAGTGATAAATTCATACTTTGGGAAAGGCATGAACCCATTACTTCTTGCATGTAACGAAACCCGAAACGAAAAAAGAAAGTGGATAGATTGTATAAAAATAAATTAAGAAAAATGTATTTATTTTTTACGGTTTATCGACCTTTTGGAGAATACTTAAAGTCAGAAAGCATTTGAAAGATTGAAAGATTTTATTTTGAGGGGATAATAAGGATTGACTGATAAAAAGTTCTATTGATTAACGCAGATCATTGAAGAGATCGATTCATGCCTTTACCAAGAGTATTAGAACGTAATTGAATGTAATGAACTCAACTGAGGTTCGAACTCTGTTAGCCAAATTACTATCCATTATTCCACCGAGCCTCCGAAACAATTTCATTACTTCAGTAGTAAGTTCTATTCTTTTAATAGTCATACTAGTAAACAGAGATTTCTACTTAGGTGTGGTGAATCGTTACTAACGTATTGATTAACAAAAAAAAAAACGCGTTTCTTTTTCTTTCTTTTGTTTAATCATTTCACCCCAAGCAAGGTGGGACAACCACTGGTGCGTAGGGGAGTACAGTGAGAGAAAAGACTGGGTACAGTGGGTATTGAAGACAGAATAAATGATTAACCGGATTCAAGATGATAGAAGATGGCAACTGACATTAAATTTAAATTACATTAAACATTTTTGTTTAATCATTTCACCCCACGCAAGGTGGGACCCCCACTAGTGGATAGTTGATTATAGTGAAAGAAATGAGTGGGTACACTGGGTATTAAAGAAAGGATACAAGATGAACGGGATTCAAGAAAATAGAAGATGGCAATTGACATTACATTTAAATTACATTAAACATTTTTGTTTAATCATTTCACCCCACGCAAGGTGGGACCACCACTCGTGCGTAGAGGATTACAGCGTGAAAAAAGACTGGGTACAGTGGGTATTGAAGACAGAATAAAAGATGAACGGGATTCAAGAAGATAGAAGATAGCAATTGACATTACATTAAATTACATTAAACATTTTTGTTTAATCATTTCACCCCAAGCAAGGTGGGACCACCACTCGTGCGTAGAGGATTACAGTGTGAGAAAAGAGTGGGTACATTGGGTATTGAAGAAAGGATAAAAGATGAATGGGATTCAAGAAGATAGAAGATAGCATTGACATTACATTAAACATTTTTGTTTAATCATTTCACCCCAAGCAAAGTGGGACCACCACTAATGCGTAGGGGATTACAGTGAGGGAAAAGACTGGGTACAGTGGGTATTGAAGAAAGGATAAAAGATGAACAGGATTCAAGAAGACAGAAGATGTCAACTGACATTAAATTTAAATTACATTATACATTTTTAATCAATTCATCCTAAGAAACTTTTGAGATTCTAACTTTCAGGGAAACAGCTAAACAAAAGAAGTTCCACAGGCGGGAAGTGCGGGAAAAGAAACTGTTAGATTAGAAGAGGATGTTACATTTAACTATTTCAACGGTAAAACGGTGGGACCTAGATGCCAATCTAGTAGTAGCACGTTTAAATTCACGTGTTCAGGGCCCCAGGAAAAAAATCTCGTGAGAGTAGTTGCTATGAAATTATTTGCAGAAAAGGCAGAAGGAAACCACGTCAAGTTGGTGAGAATGTGACTGATGTCAAGCTAATATGTCAGGGTCGATTACATTGCAAATTTTTCTTTGGATTTTCTCGAGACAATCGGAATAAAAAGCAGGGGCACCAGACCAGATATGACGACAGTATTCAATGAATTTTGTTATAGATAAATGAACTCAATTGCTGTTGTTCTCAGGTCCACCCTAACCCAGAGTAGCAGCACTTGTTAGGGTCCCAGCTATGGGAAAATAGCTAGCCCCCAAACTAGTAAAAACAATATGAAAGTAACAAAAATAAAATAAAATTTTTATAATAATATACACAGCAAAATAAAGTTTTATAAAAAAAATATATACATTCTTTTTTGTTTTTACCACAAAAAAAAAATTATTACCATAACCTTCTCTAAAATATATGTATATATTCTCAGCAAACCTTTACGAATGCAAAACTGGAAGACTTTTCCAGTTTTCTAAAATTAAAAAAAATTTTTTTCATTAAAATCTGACTGGATTAGCATTCTCACTATAACAAAAAAAAAAAAACCAAAAACCGTAAAACCCCACCCTTTCGGCATTAAATAACCCACAGAGGTGTTGATATGCCGTTAAACAAAACTCAAACTCAATACATAAATGAATTCATCTGTCATTATAAAAATTATGAGTTAAAGAGCAGCGTAGACTAAACTTTTTAGCCTTGGCTGGCAGCCAACCTAAAAGAAGAACAATTTTGAATTCATGACTGTGGATAAGTCATTGACTCACTACTCCAACATATTTCCTTAGAACCCATGTCAACTATTTACTAATAAAGAAAAAAAAGTTTACTGGGAGCCAGAATTGCTTATCTCCTGATCGGATTTTATTTTTAAACGTTTTATCCCAAGCAAAGCAGTATCGCCACTGATGCGCAGTGGGCTACATGAGAGTAAAATTTGAACCAGAAGGAGAACGAAGAGAAAAACGAACTAGTTAAAGGGGGTTTCAGAGAAAGGGCAAGAGAAGGATGTGAACACAGGCGTGAAGACATTTGCAAAGGTAGAAAGAAAGGAAAAGAACAAGATACACAGGGTAATGTAGAAAGGGCTGGAGTCAAGTGGATAAGAGATGGGAATTGACATTGCATTTAAATTTCTGGAGGTTGTAGCCGTCAGGAAAGCAAGTATATGGAAGGGAGTTCTATAGGTAGGAAGTGCGATAAAAGAAGCTGGTGGAGTAGAATTTTCGGCTGCATTTGGTAGGTTTAGCTGTAAAAAGGGTGGCACCTTGTTTCCAGTCTGGTTGCACGAGTAAATTCTTGTGGAGAGGGCACCAGTGTCCAAAGTTCTTTGGAGCAGAAGCAATGAAAACATTTATAGAAGAGACAGAGGGAAGCCACACCCCGCCGGTGAGAAAATGGCTGGAGTCGAGCTGCCAGGTCGGGACCAATCACATTACAGATTCTCCTTTGGAGCCTGTCGAGAACACTGAGACGAACAGCAGGGTCGCCTGACTAGATATGACAACAGTATTCCATTCACAAGAAGGTGCTGAAAAGTTATTTGGTACGATTGATAATTTGTCATTTGATCGGATTTTGGAATGTGCATTAGTGCAAAATGTTTTCAGCAATTCCTCGTAATAAATCCAACTTTAGTCAGATCTTTTAGACATTGTTAAAAACAAAAACAAAAAAATTACTGAAATGTTACTCAATACCTGTGTTCATGTATGACAGCGAATGCTAGGCCATCTTCTCAAAGATGACGAAGATACTTGAACCAACCGAAATGTGGTTCTACAGAAGGATGCTGAGGATGCCATGAACCGAACATAAGAGCAACAACAAGTTTTTGGAGAGAATGAAAACGAAAAGAAAACTGATACACCAGGAAAGGACAGTTGAAGTTTCTGGGACACATAATGAAGAAGGAAGGCTTGGCGAATCTGATATTCACAGGATATATAAAGGGAAATGCAACCCGTGACATATTTGAAGGCTTGAGCAAAGAGATGGTAGAGCAGGGTTTGGAGATGGTTAACAGGTTAAAGCGTGTCAAGAGCTTTCACCTGTGAGTGAGGTGTAGAAATCCGTGCTCACCTATGTCCTGAAGGGACACGGTAAATAGAAAAAATTGATGATCCTGGTTGTGTAACCATGTTAAATGAACTGTGACATGTTTCACTTAAGATATTCCTGAATATTCCAACATAAACAAAAACAGGAGCTTAAAATGCCAACTACCGGCAGAGGAGACTAAAAACATGTACAGAAATTTAAATACCTGGGAAATGTCCTAGCAGAGGTCGGAAAGTGCCCCATTGAGATCCGAAGACGTATTGGCATGGCCAAGGGTGCATTCCAAAAACTGAGTAGAGTACTGAGCAGAAGGAAAATTCACTAGAGACTAAAAGGAGAGTGCTGGATTGTGATATGATGTCTGTCCTTCAATATGGCAGAGAACGCCGGACAATCTCACAAAAGATGAAGCAGCAATTTTAATTCAAAACTGCGGGTAAGCTAACGTCAAACTACTTCAACATATTTCGTAAGAATTCATGTCAAATCTGCAATAATAAACATTAGAGAATTTACGGAGACACAGGATCGCTAACCCCCTAATTGGATATGGTCACACATCACTCAATAAATCCCAAGCCTAACTAAAAAAAAAACAACCCCTTTTAGGCAAAATTCGAATTTATTCCTCAATATAGTCACCTTCTAGGGTGATAGACTGATCCCAACACGTCTCTAAAGATTCGATACCTTTTTTGGAGGACGATTTGTCTTTGGTCTCGAAATACGCCACAGTTTCGGATATAACTTCTTCACTGGAGCTTAATTTCTTTCTCTGGAGCATTCTTTTGAGGTCTGCAAACAGCCATTAGTCGCTGGGTGGTAGATCTAGAGGGTGGATGCGGAAGCAATTCAAAGTGAAATTCATGTAGTTTTGCCATCGTTGCGATCGACTTGTAAAACGGCGCGTTGTCATGGTGAAAGACCACTTTTTCTTCTTCGATTGTGGCCGTTTTTGGTGATTTCTTCCTTGAAACGCACCAATAATGCTATATAATATTGGCTATTGATGGTTCTTCATTTCTCAAGGTAATCGGTAAACAAAATACCTGGCACATCTCAAACTATGGAGGACAAAACCCGAACTGCTGATGTTTGTGTCTTTGGTCGCTTTGGATGGCTTTCACCTGCTGCTGTCCACTCAGCTGACTGTCGATTTGACTCCAGAGTGAAGTGGTGGATCCATGTTTCATCCATTGTCACATATTTATGCAAAACTTCCTTCCTGTTGCGTTGAAACAGTTGCAAACAACGCTTTGAATCGTCAACGCGTTGTTGCTTTTGATCGACTGTGAGCAAATGTTGCACCCTATTTGAACACAGTTTTCTCATTGACAAATGTTCATGCAAAATAGTGAATACACTGCCTTCTGATATGTTCAAATCCTCTGCTATCTCACGCAACTTTACGATTGGCCAAAACGAGTTTGTGGATTATTTTGCTGATTTTGGGAGACCTGAGCATTCAGCATCATTTCTGTCTGTACGACTGCGTTTAAAGTCAGCATGCCACCACTTAACCGTTGACCAAAGTCCAAAAAAGAAAGCTATTGCGTTGCTTGAACATTATTTTTTTCCCATCAGAAAATGTTTTATCAACAGACGAAATTAAGATTTTTCAATTATTTGGAAAATGAGCAACAGTCAGTCAAATAAGTGCCATACGTGATACACGCTTTGGGCGATCATGTCTCGAAAGAGATATGACTGACTGGACAGAAGATTATCAAGTAAATGCGAGGAATTCAACTAGGAATTCGAACTCGGCTCCCCGATTTGTCATTCCGAGTCGATATCCACTATTACTTAATGCTTATTCGCTAAACTTACCTGAGCATGGCACAAGATTACAAATATGGGAGCCTCGGTGAGAATTGAACACTACTTAGTATTAGTGGCCCGACAGTCTAAATCGTGAACGTTTATTCTTCTATGTGGCCTGTCCTTTCAGTACGTAGGCGATCATGGCTTTCCACGTTTCCCTATCCCTGGTGACTCTGAGCACGCTTTCTCCTGTTAGCAATCCTCGTTTTGTTATCCACCTGATTAGGTCCTTCAAACATGTTATCCGTTGCTTTCCCCTGTCTCTTTTTCCCTCTATCTGGCCTGTTAGTATCAGATTCTCCAAGCACTTCTTCCTCTGCGTGTCCCAGGAACTTCAGCTGTCTCTTTCTGATGCTCAGTATTAATTTCTTTTTTGTTTCCATCATTTCCAAGACCTCATCATTGCTCACATGCTCGATCCATGAGATTCGCAGCATCCTTCTGTAAAACAACATTTCAGTTGCTTTAATGTTTCCTTCATCTTTGATACTATTGTCCAGCATTCACTGCCATATTGAAGGACGGACAGCACGTAGCAATCCAGTACTCTCTTCCTAGTTTCTAGCGAAATAATCCTGTTTCTTAATACTTTACTGAACTTCTGGAATGCTTCCTTCGCCATGCCCATTCGTACTTCGGATCTCTGTGTCGCACTTTCTGTCTTCTGTTATAACGCTTCCCAGGTATTTAAATTTTTGTACCTGCTAGTACCCCCAACCTGTAGCTTAATTTGATACTAAGCGACAAGTATGGGTCACCCAGTGAGAATCGAACTCATAGATGAGCTCTAATACTTATTTTCTAAACTTAGTTTATTTCAGCACAGGCATGAGACGTATATGCGCCACAGTTTAGAAATTAATGTACAAATCAGTTAAATGCCATACGTGATATACGCTTGGGCAATCATGTCTCTTTCGAGACATGACTGACAGAGAATTTTTTTTTGCCATTACTTTCTGCAGTAGAGTGGTTATTGCCTATAGAAGGCTAAATTGAAGCAAATAGGCCGAACATTAAAAACCAGAAAGAAAAAACTTGTCTATTAATTGATATGGCTTGTCCAGCGGATTGTCACATAGCAACCAAGGAATTTGAAAAACTGTTAAAATATAAAGACCTGGAAATTGAAATAGAAAAAATGTGACAATTGAAAACAAGAGTTGTGCCAGTGATAGTAGGTACACTTGGAATGATAAAAAATGGAACAAAACAACACTTTGAAAGATTCCCTAGAAACACCGGCTTAAGAGATATACAAAAAATTGTCTTATTAAGTACAGCCCACACACTAAAGAGAACTTTGTCTATGTAACGCTAGGGATGTAAGGGGAGATGGAAAAATAAACATGAAATGGAGCCATAACAACACACCACGACCTACCTTAGGTCTTCCTGCAGATTTGGTAGATAGTGCGGCCATAGGAGAAATAAAAATTATGATGAAAAGTGATAATAATAACAATAATAATAATAAACGTTTGGGCAATCATGTCTCGAAAGAGACATGACTGACAGAGGATTTATTGCAATTAATTTCTGCGGTAAATTTGTTATAGCCAATAGAAGGCTATAGAACCCAATCTACTCTGCTATTTAACCCATAGCTGGAGGGAGAAGCGATGGATTAATATCTTTCTTAAGGGTATTTGCCCGGAAGTGGGATTCGAACACGGCTCTCATTCCGAGCCGATACAACTACAGCACAACACACATCTAATGTACAAATAATTAAATAAAAAAGAATAGAATTCGATTCCATTTTTTTTCGATTTTTATTTTAATTCTTTATTTCAATTACATTTGTTTCAGAGATATACCTTCTTAACAATCGGCAAAAAAAAAAATTAATAATAATAATAATAATAATAATAGTAATAATAATACGATAAAAATAAATATAATAATCATACAAATATTATAATAATGACGACGGCGATAATGACGATTTGAATAATGGAAACAGCAGTAATAATAATTATTATCCTAATATAAACGCGTATAATACGCCTTGGAACAAAGTTGATAATAATGATGTATAAAATACATAATGATGTATAAAATACATAATGATGTATAAAATCACAATGTTATCTTTTAACTATTAGATGATGAACATTACTATCAATTTTTGACTAGTAATGTCTTTCATTTTAACGTTCAGATTTACAATCGGTGGTGTTTACACACTGCCGTAGATCGACGGCCTGGATAAAGTTACGATAAAAATCAACAATTAAAACGAAAGAATATACTACTACTCAAAACTTGATACTAATCTTATGTAAAGCGTAGTAATAATATTACTACTAATTTGCCAAAATGCAGCTAACAGCTATAATAATGGTTCAAAGAAGGGAAATCATATTGTCGCCATCATCATTATGAAAACAGGAATAATAATAATAATAATAATAATAATAATAATAATAATAATAATAATAATAATAATAATCCAAGATAAAAAAAAAAAAGGCGGCTACAAATTAAAAAGAAGAAAACTTGAGTTTTGGCTGGTTACTGAATAAGAAGCAGTCAGTACCAGAAGGTCTCTCCTTAGCAGTCGCCAGCCATCTTGAATTCATATTTCCTTCCAGTTGCGCCGGCAGCCATATTGTATTCATATTCATTTGCGGTTACGTCGACAGCCATTTTGAATTCATAGTTCCTTCTATTTACGACGGAAGCCATATTGAATTCCTGTTTCTTTCCAATTACGTCGGCAGCCATCTTGAGTTCACATTACCTTCCAGTTATGACGGTAGACGTCCTGAATTCATAGTTCCTTCGAATTGCGTCCGGCGGCCATATTGAATTCATATTTATTAGCGGTTACGACGGCAGCCATATTGAATTTATATTTACTTCCAATTATGTATTGACACGTCAAGGAATTTTGGTTAGATTGGCCCCAGTTAAACCACTGAAATATTAATATTTAAACAACCGCGGTTTAACACAAGGCCACAGAAATAAGAAACGCAGTGACGATCGAACACTCGACAACAGTCAACAATCTACGAAAATAGTTTGTTAACTGTAGTAAGCGCTTAACTTAGTCTGGCAGAAGGTGGGTGAATCCAGTGAAGTGAAGACAGAACTCATTATGAGACACAAAATAACCCCCAAAATTAACTTTCAGATCTTACATACAAAATAGAAGTATCTAGTAAGCTAATATTTACCTGTACGCCATAGACTACCTCTACGCGAAAAAAAAAAAAGAAAAACTCATCAATACTGTAATATTAAACAGGAGAATCTTCTGTCAAGTCGCTGATGGTTTGTCTAGACACCATAGATTAAGGGAACTTTTAGATTTGCATTTGCAGTTTAACTATATATCTGTTACGTCACAGGGATCGCTATTTATTAATTTTTTTTTTTTACTATGTTTAGTTAAATCAAGTAAAAGAGTTCTGTAACGGACACACGTTACAAAAGCAATAATCTCCAAGACTACCTCGTTAACTACGCGTTACAGAAAGCGTCTATTTATTTATTTAGTTTCACTTAACTTGTCAGAAGGTGACACCAGTGAGAACGCAGTTAATTGGTTAAATAGTTGATAGATTAAGAATTCAACCTTAGTTAGCGACTAGTCTCAACTCTGAATTGAAAGCTGTTTATGGCCCTGTCAAAGCAGATACTATGCGGCTAAGACAAGGATCGTTCGCACTGATTCGATGATCCCGACTGTGGCATTTCACCATGACAACACACCGTTTTACAAGTTGGTCGCAACGATGGCAAAACTACATGAATTTCACTTTGAATTGCTTCCGCATCCACCCTCTAGATTTACCCCCCATACGAGCTAATAGCATTGGTAAAGTTATGAACCCAACTCAATTGAACCCAATTGGTATGAACTCAATTCCTCCAAGCTATGGGTGAACAGTAGAACAGACCGAGTTCTACAACCTGGTGGTGCTGAGAGAAAAACAACTCTGAATTTCTGACGAAAAAATACTCTACGATTATATATCAAAACTTGTCAGCAATGACTAAACTAATTTAACGAATCGACAATTATCATGTATATATAAGTATGTATGTATATATGCATATATAATCTTATATCAGTATTTTTCAGAAATTAACGTAAGGCATTATATACACCCTGATTAAAAAAAAGCAAAAATTACATTAACAGAAGATTGCGGTGTCTGTCTGCTGTTGTCTATTGCAGCCTTCTCCACCCTAATCCCAGTCATAATCTGGTCGTCAAATTTGATAAAAAAAATTAATTTATTAATCCTGTTAACCTCAAAATACGAACATATTTTCTTTGCACTCTGTTTTGCCTTTCCTTTCAACGTGAAGAAGCTGAAACCAATAGACGTCGATGAAATGTGTCGTTGTATATATATATATATATACTACTGGCCATAATTATTAGGTCACCCCAGTTTTTTAAGAAGAAATGATATATTTCCTACTATTTTTAGAATTTATTGCCAAGTGGATAATTCTAGATGAAAATAGAATGGTTCTTCTTCCTTTTGCATTTCTATCCGTGTATATATATATATATATATATATATATACGACTGGCCATAAATATTAGGTCACCCCAGTTTTTTTAAAAAGAAATGATATATTTCCTACTATTTTTAGAATTCATTGCCAAGTGGATAATTCTAAATGAAAATAGAATGGATCTTTTATTATTATTGTTACTTTGCAAAATTTTACAAGGCAAGGAAGCAAAGATGAACTCTAGCGAATCACCCAAAATTTTCTTCATTCTTTCATTGATGAAACTGCAATATGGGTAATTATTAAATATTTATAAATTCATTTGATGCACATATTATTGTGCAGTATTAACAAAGGAACCATTCTATTTTTATTTACAATGATTCACTTCGTAATAAATACAAAAGAATAGTATGAAATACATCATTTGAAAAAAAAAACTGGGGTAGCCTAATAATTATAATATATATATTATTATATATATATATATATTCGAGTGAGTATAGAATGAGGAGAGAAAAAAGAAAACATTTTTCCGTCCAAAACATTAATTTAAAACAGTGCTCGATATATGATGTATAGAGCAGTGAATGTTTATTATAAATTATGTTTTAGAACATGTACATAATTTCTTCTATATATGTCCTCTTCCCTACAATCATATGGTTGTTTCAATGTTTGGATTTAAACACTTCTTCAGGGGAAATAAAGGTTTGGAATCATTCTCTGTTTATATTTGGTTCGTTTTTGTCGCGGGGGTTGGTTTGGGTTATTGGTAATTAAGTGAATGTCTCGTTTTGATCGTTAGACTTTTGAGGAATTTGGTGTGTAAGTGTGAAATTGTTGATTAATGGTATTATCTGTTGGAATGTATGTTTTATCTTTTTATCGGTTGGGTATATCTTTTAGTTAGGATTTCTAAGTGGGCCCTGTTGAGTGGTCATTTTTATGGTCGGCTATCATTTAATTGGTTGATGTCTGCTGTTAGTGGACCTAATTCATGTATTTACTTTGATCCTGTGTCTAGGTTTTCATAGACGTGATAGGGGTGGGGTGGTTTTTCTTTCCAATTTAGATTTTTTCGTAAAAAAAAAAAATACCCCTCTTCTTCTCTTTCTTCCTTCTTTTTCTTTCTCTTCTCCTTCTTTTCCTCTTTTTTCTTCTTTTTCCTTTTTTTTTTTTCAAGTTTGGAGTATAATTGTATTTAGGCGAAGTTATTTCAACAACGAAGCAAAAATAAACAGAGAATGATTCCAAACCTTTATTTCCCATAAAGAAGTGTTTAAATCCAAACACTGAAACAAACATGATTGTAGGGAAGAGGACATATATAGAAGAAATTATGTACATGTTCTAAAACATAATTTATAATAAATATATATATACGGATAGAAATGCAAAAGGAAGGCTGAAATCAGCTGCACCTAAAGTGGGTATAGACAACAAAACGCGCTAAATGCAAATTTCAAAATCGACTACGCAGAGCAAAGAGATATAAGACGAAGAAAATTTGAATTTATTATATGTTATAAATATTGGCTCAGTAAATGAATAAATTTAATTACATTGAGTCTTCTGGCTTTATCAGTGTTAAAATTGAATACTAATAGGATTCTTTGGGATTTACCTTCAAGTAATTTTTTTTCAAATTCATGCGTAATATCAATCTATCTATCTATCTATCTATATATATATATATATATATATATATATAAATCAGAGAAGTTTGTTTACAGATTGAAAATTTAGCCCTGACGAGTGAAAACATTATAACGGTGTCTTAACGACATGTCGAAGTCGACATGACTCTGCTCAGTTAAGTGACAAACTTTTATGCATTCATCCTATTAACACCCTATATCTCCTCCGATATCGATCACTTTACAACAAAAATCTGCTTGCCAAAATCAGTAAGTTAAGTGCCATATGTGATACACGCTTTTGACGGGCAGAAGATTATCCCACAGTAGGTTGCCATTGCTTTCTGCGGTAGACTGGTTGCCAGCCAATGGTATATAGAACCCAATCTGTCCTATTATTTGATTCATAACTAGAGGGGGAAGAGATGCATTATATTATTACGTAGTAATTAATGGGGGATCAGTTTATTACTTCTTAACAATAGAAAACGGATCCCCCACTTTATGCCCAGTTAAGCATTAATCAATTTTAATCATGTTTTCAACTGTTATATTCAGTCAGTTAGTTAAGTGCCATACGTGATACACGCTTTGAGCGATCATGTCTCGAGAGAGTCATGAATGACTTATTAGAAGATCATCCCGCAGTAGGTCGCCATTACTTTCTGCAGTAGACTGGTTGCCAACCAAGGCTATAGAATCCAATCTGTCCTTAAGTTAAGCTTTATTCAATTTTAATCATGTTTCCAACTATTATATTCAGTCAGTCAATTAAGTGTCATACGTGATACACGCTTGGGCGATCATGTCTTGAATGAGACATGACTGACTGGGCAGAAGATTATGCCGCAGTAGGTTGTCATTGCTTTCTGCATGTTTTACCAGTAAACAACTGAAAAAGAAAATGCAACAATCTTGGCACTAAGTTAATTCTATATATATATAGTGTATCACAAGTCAATTCTATATATATATATATATATATATATATAGTGTATTGTAAGAAAGTTATGGAACACGTAAGTTTTAAACCCACTCCTCATGCATTTACTTTTATAAAGAGTGCTCGATACAACGTAGAGCTTTAGAGTGTAATATGTGTTACAATGGTTTATAAAAGCATAGTATCACTACACAAAAATATTATGTCAACTTCCACAGACGTCTGTGGCGGCACTGGGGCCATTCTGCGCGCAGACAACCGTATTTTTGGTAATATTTATGACTTTATTTTTCAGCCATTTTGATGTCCGCTTTTGTAGCTGAAGAAGAAAAGCATGAAGAGAAATGGCTTCTTAACTGTTTATATATGGTGAGAAACTGAATGACAAAATGTAAAAGAATACCCACGATTAGTTTCATATACAGAGTTCATGTGTCATTTCTCTCAATCAATTAAAATAAATATATATATATATGGTTAAATAAAATAAAGACAAGAGGAAAACTGTATTTTAAATCGCCTACGCGTTTCGTCCTGTGATGGACTTTATCAAGGCAAAAAGACGAAATGAGCTTTATTCTAAATGACGTATCTATAAACAAACAGTGTTGGCAACCACAAAGACGCTCACAAATTATTTCAAAAGATATATATATATATGTATATAGTGTATTGTAAGAAAGTTATGGAACACGCATGTTTTAAACCCACTGTTCATGCATTTACTTTTATAAAGAGTGCTCGATACAACGTAGAGCTTTATAGTGTAATGTGTAACAATGGTTTATAAAAGCATAGTATCACTACACAAAAATTTTCGCTTTTCGAAGCCACGTTTTCCCCTCTTCTGGTGATGACGTTAAAGAGGGGCAAACGTGGCTCTGAAACGCGAAAATTTTTGTGCAGTTATACTATGCTTTTATAAACCATTGTAACAAACATTACACTATATGTGTGTGTGTGTGTGTGTGTGTGTGTGTGTGTGTGTGTGTGTGTGTGTGTGTAATGCTTTTAGCTTTGCTTCTTGACACCGAAAACCACGTTAAAATTGCTTTCTTTTGAATATTTTTATTGCTTTTTTTTTCTTCACCGATGTAATTTGCCCGTCCCGATTTGGGGTATTTTGTTCATTTTCGCTTTCATATCCATTCTTCCTCGTGTTTTATTGCTGTCTTGAATACGATTTTCTGTTTACTTGAGCACACATTAAACAATTTGGTGTTTACAATGTCGTAGTGCTGTTGTTTACTAAGTTTAGCTTAGCTGAGGCACAAGGTCTGTATAGCACAAGGCTCAGAAGGAAGATAAATTCGACGGTTCATACTCAGAAAAATGGTCAGGGAGCTCTGCGTTTTTCTGCCTTTCTTAAGCTTCATTTTACGATAATCTTTTAATGTCGTTATCCATTTCAAAGATTTTTTTTTTTAACATTTTTAATTTATTGCAGGATTTCCTTCCGTATAAATATATAGTTTTGACTTTTGGTTGTCACGTTGAGTTCTTTCGTTATAAATTGTCATTGTTCATAAAGTCTTTTATCGTTTGACAATATTGCTTTGGTTTTCCAAGGTTGTCCCTGTTTTTCTTTTATATATATATATATATATATATATATATATATATATATATATATTACAATTGGCTCTGTAATTTAAATATTAATTACACTGAGACCTCCACCTTGATCATTCTTAAATATTAATGTAATTAATATTAATTAGGATCGGGTCTTTTGGATTTACCTTCCTGCTTTTCCTTTTGGAGTAAAGTTTTATATATATATATATATATATATATATATATATATATATATATATATATATATATATTCCGCTTAACCATGGAATAACGTGTCTGTTTTAATTTTTACATATATTTACGCTATATGTATTTATATATACATATATATTTAGAGCTCTCCTAGAGAGTTATCCTACCATTTTATGTACAGGATACTCCTTTGGATTCTTCTATATCTACACCATACATATATATATATATATATTAAGTGTGAATTATATACATATATATATATATATATATATATATATATATATATATATCACGATACAAGACACAAGAGCCACTCAAGGTAGAGGGTTACAGTAGAAATTATACTGATGAGTGAGATTGGTGATAAAAGTGGGAGAGAAGGTAGTAGGAAGTAAGGATTATGAGGAAAAAGGAGGAGAAATAATCTAAAATAATAATAATATTAAAGGTAAAAGGTTCAGGAAAGCCCCTACGCGGGATTTGGTTCTCTAAGTTGAGTGCTCTTGAGAAAAAAAAAGGTATCAAGTGTCAAGTGTTTTTCTTTCTTATATTTGGAATACGATGTTAAGGAGGTTGGTTCGATGGAAGTAGTGTGGGGTTTCCTAGCAGCAAATGTTTGAGCTGGAGGAAGAAAAGGGTGAATTTCTTCTGAACATTTTACACAGAAATAGTGATAGAGTAGCGAAGTGTTTGCAACTTTCACACGTGGGGAAAGAGGCTGCAGAGTGGAATATAAATCAAGAAAGCCGCGTAAACTAATATGGAATATCAAGGTTGGAAAGTGAATATTCAACATCTCCAGTCCAAATATGGCAGCAATACACTTTTTTTTTTTTTTACCGGCTCTAACTTTTGCAAATAGAGAGCATGGCATTAATGAAGAGATATTTGAATGATAGTATGAATCGATCTTACTTTTTTCTTCTCGGTTTTAGCAATGGGTTTTAAAACATGTTTTAATAATTTTCTTTTCTATCGTTCCAGTTTTTAATTTCTAAATTTTTGTTTGTTTATGATAAAACTTATCGCGTTTCCTCTTTGGAGTGAGGTGTATTGTTTCCTCCCTGGTGTGTTAAGACATGTCTCTAAAAAGATGCGCCTCGTTTCCTCTCTGGAGTTACAAGACGTGTCTTCTTTCCTTTCTCGGGTGACATGGCGTACTTCATTTGCTCTTTGGAGTGACAAGACATGTCTTGTACTCTCTCTGGAGTATCTCATTTCCTCTTTGGAGAATATAACACACGGACATACCATGTGTTGCACAGCGAAACACAGGATTACAAATACATTAAAACCTGTCTACGTCTTGAATGCGCTTAATTAAAGAGGTTATGACATTCAACCGAATGTCCTCACAATTGGCAACACCATTCTCTTACAAGTTGCAGACCTGGACATACCTTGGACATTAAAAAAAAATAAATTCACCCCAAGCAAGGCGATAATGCCACTAAGATATAAGAGGCTACTGGTCGTGAAATAGAATGTCAAAAGTTAAGAAGGAACTGGGAACGTAATCCTAAACAGGAGAAAAACCTCTACTACTGTTCAAAAGACATGGATGAGCGTGAACCGGACGATGGGTGAACTTAATGTCTTGTTTTTATCTCTGGTCACTTAATGTCGTTTCATGAATCTTTTGAATTTACGATGTCATTTTTCTTGTAAAGATTCTGGCAATATTACAATTATTATTATTATTATTATTATTAATATTATTTCCGATTTATTTTTATGAAGTTTTCAAAAATCTATTTACTATTTTTTTCATGTTTTGATTTTATTTTTATTATTATGAATTCGTTTCAAATTTAGCAAGCGTTTCATTCATTGGGAAGAGATAATTTTTTTTTTCGTAATGTAATTGAATTAATAAATGATATTCTTCTTCCAAATTGTTTGCTTTTGGCAACCTCCCTTTAAAATCGATTATAATTCTAATTTTATTCATAGAACTGACCATCTGCGTTTTTTTAATTTCTTTTGTTTGATTTTTCGAAAATGAATTCATTACTTTTTTCTCACATAAAAAATGGTGACGTTTTTTCTCATTACTTATTTCAATAAAAAGAATTATTATTATTATTATTATTATTAGTGATGGTGGTGGTGGTGGACGTGGGCGGTGTTGTTTTGTTTTTTTTTTTTTTGTTTTTTGTTGTTACTCATCTCATTCTTTGATATTGTAATTTAATTATTTACTGATTTTAGTCGTTAAATTGAACCACGTCAGCATTTGTGTAATTTCCGCCATATTTGGTTAATTGCTTCTTTGGGATTGACTGTTTTTATTATTATTAATTGTGTGTGTGTGTGGGGGGGGGGGTTGGATGGTGGAGTAATCCGATTTTTATTAATTTTTAGGTTGTGCTTCGATTTCCAAATGTAAGAAAAAAGCCATGTTTTAAACATTTACTTTTTTTTCCCCATTATTTCTAGTTTGTAGTTATTTCTTTTCCAATTTTTCGTTTCTTTTTTTAGCCCGCAATTTTTTTCAGTTCACTCCGTCATAAACTTGGCAAAAATAAAACGTATATATATATATATATATATATATATATATATATATATATATATATATATATTGTCATATTTCTTCTTTTTTTTCAAATATTTAGTTTTTTTTTTTTTTGTGGCTGTATTTGTTTAATTTCTTTTCCCAATTTTAGAATTTTAAAGGTAAGTGAAAATTTTATTCATAAAACAGATGTCATTTTTTTTTTTACATTTTAAAAGCACTTCATCATACGACATTCTCGCACACACTTGTTCAAGGAGCCATTTCACATCTTTCTTGAAATATATATTACATATTTTTAATATATAATATAATGATTATTATAATAATATACATTATTCATTATATCATATATAATATTACACATTATTATTATTATTATTATTATTATTATTATTATTATTAACCTTGTTGTTCTTGTTATAATCTTTTTTCTATAACATTAATATTTTAAACAGGGAGGATTCTATGTTTTGGTCATAGGTTGCAGAATTTTCAATTTTGTTTTTGACTGATATCCTTAAACCGACAACATTTGTTTTCGTAAGTCGGTTTTTATTTCCATTTTTTTTTCTTTTGTTTTGTTTTAAAATAATTTTTTTGGTAGATATATAAGGCCACCAAACCGGAGTTTTCAAGCCGCGCAAGGAGAAAAAATAGATTAAAATAATTAATAAGAAACTAATTAAGAAAAAATATAACAAATACATAACTGTCCGACATTTCTTTTTCTTTCTTTCGCTCGTTAACTGTGATATTTGCGTCTTTTTTCTTTCTTTCATTCTTTCCTTCCAAATATTTAATGACTTTTTTCTTTCATTCAATTATTATTTTTGGTTTTAGTTTTAGTTTTTTTTATGTCCTTTCTTCAACATTTCTTTTCTTTTTTTATTTTGTTTTTAAATTTTGTTTATTTTTTGAAATTGCTTGCTTTTCTTTTTTTAAATTTTTTTGGTTGGTGTGAGACCCGGTATTTAAAAATCTTTTTCGTCCCAATTTCAAAGAAATTCTTTAATGTATCTGGCACGGTGATTTTTTCCGTTTTCTTTTTTCTTTTTTTTTTTTTTTTTTAATCATCTTAACTTTTTAGGAATTGTTCCTACAGAGTTGTCTGCCTTGAATTATTCACAGATTTTTTTTTCTTTGTTATTGAATCTTTCTTTACTAGTTTCATAGTTTGGAGCGTAAGTGTCAACCATCTTTATTTTCTTTAAATAAAGACCAAAAATAGTCAGAAGTGTGAAAAAGAATATATATATATATATATATATATATATATATATATATATATATATATTAACAAGCACTAGATTAAGAAATGACGCAATGTTTACTTCGGCCCCTGTGATTTCGGCCGCTCACGTTTCGGCCTTCAACTCGTCCTCCTCGCCCGACTCGGCAGCCAGACATTCCAATGTCATCGACATAAGAAATACGGGTTCCGTAACGACGAGGACAGTCGTAATAATAATAATAGTCATCTGAATCGCTGGAGCTTGAACATGTACTACATCGGTCATCGTCCTCCTCCTCCTCCTCGTCCTGTTGATTGCGGTCTTGTAGTTCGCCGTTGCCGTCTTGGCGGCGGCTGTGAATAGCCGGGTCTGAGGGGCTTCTCTTATTGGCGTAGTCACCTGGAGGCGGCGGCGGCGGCAAGGGCGGTGCCCCCTGATGAGGTGGGTCGCTGAAATGCACAACCATCGGTCGACTATCGAAACTATGACTGCGCGGGCATCCTTGTGCCACCGGTTGCTGCTGTGAATGGTGTTGTGCGTGATGTTGGTGCTGTTGGCGTAGCTGAGGCAACTGGTGGACCTGTGGGAGACCGCGTTGTCGCATCTCGTAAAGCGGCCGAGGTTCGGCAGGCCGGCTGATGGGATTCATCTTCTGGTCATCCGGTAAGGGGATTGACGAATAGTCTCTCGTTGGTGTCATCGAACGCTGGTTCCTCTGGTATTGTTGCTGGACCAGCATCGCTTCTGAAAAATTATTCGGAGAATACTCGGTCGATGTTCCGCTATGAGGGTACGGTAAGTGAGGACTGTGCGACTGGAGGGGGCTGTGGTTAGACAAGATCTCCTGGTAGATATTGCCTTCGTCGGCAGTTCTCTCGCTCCCGCTGACGCTACCGCCGCCGCCACCACTGCAGTCGTCGTATTCCTGTAACTGCTGGTAATTATTGTGGTTGTGGTTATGGTGGAGATGATGGTGGTGGTGGTGGGGCAGAAGGTTGGGGTTGTCTAGACTTCGCTCCGATCCGTGATAGTGACGCTTCCAGTTTTGGAAGGCCGCCATGCGCTCAGATTCGGGTGATCCAGGCATGTCTTTGGTGAGATCTGGCATGGAGAACTGAGATAGTCTGTGCTTACGCCTCAGCTCTCCGCCACCTCCTCCACCGCTACTGCCTCCACTGCTGCTACCACCGCCACCCCCACTACAAGCAGGGGCAGAGTCAACGAGTCCGTTTCGGGTGAAATTGTAGTTGTAAAGATCCGAGTCGTCTCTGTGTGGGGTGACTGGTCGCATATAATTAAAATCGAGCGGCGCGTAGACCTCGCTATTACTGCTGGTCGCGTAGCCCTGGTCGCGGTCGGAAGAGACGCAGCTGTCTAAGGTACACTGTTGTTGAAAGTCGCTTGTCAATTGTTGCGGCGTTTGCTGTTGTTGACCGTTGTTATCCTGGGCGTGTGACGTAGGCGGAGGCGGCGGAGGGAAATTCGGTGGAGCTGATGGTGGGGAGTGGGGCAGAGTGTAGCTCTGCAAATTTAAATCGTGGAAGTAATCCTCCGGTCTCCTAGGCGTCTGAGTCTGCATAGACCCCGCACGACTACACGATGCCGAGCAGTATATGACCCCGTGTTTTGGTAAATAGCGTTGACCGAGTAACGATTTCTGACAGGTGTGACACTTGAAACACTGGGGAAGGGCGTGCCAGTGTTGACCCTCGTACATGATCTGGTCCTCGTCGGTACTGATACTGTCTCCGCAGGTATCACAGTAACGGGTGTACATGCGGTCAAAACAATCGCAACAGTAAGGACGACCCTCGCGCATAAAATAGCGCGTGCCACCCAACTGAAAGTCACACTCAAAGCAGCAGAAGTGTTTCATGTGCCAGCTTCGGCCCTCGGCTTCTGTACATTCGTCGGCGAAGATAATCTGAAATCAAATAGAAACAAATCAGAACAACTTATTCATATTGTCCTATAAACGAAAACAGACAAAAAAAATGCATGACAGCCTCGTTCAATCATTGATCATTAATAACCAACATCTTCCTCGTTATCTGTGCATTCCTATAATAAATTAATTTCCAGTGCATTCCTACAGTGAAATCATTTCCAATGCATTCCTATAGTAAAATCATTTCCAATGCTTTCCTATAGTAAAATCATTTCCAATGCTTTCCTATAGTAAAATCATTTCCAATGCATTCCTATAGTAAAATCATTTCCCATGCATTCCTATAGTAAAATCATTTCCAATGCTTTCCTATAGTAAAATCATTTCCAATGCATTCCTATAATAAAATCATTTCCCATGCATTCCTATAGTAAAATCATTTCCAATGCTTTCCTATAGTAAAATCATTTCCAATGCATTCCTATAGTAAAATCATTTCCAATGCTTTCCTATAGTAAAATCATTTCCAATGCTTTCCTATAGTAAAATCATTTCCAATGCTTTCCTATAGTAAAATCATTTCCAATGCATTCCTATAATAAATTAATTTCCAGTGCATTCCTACAGTGAAATCATTTCCAATGCATTCCTATAGTAAAATCATTTCCAATGCTTTCCTATAGTAAAATCATTTCCAATGCTTTCCTATAGTAAAATCATTTCCAATGCATTCCTATAATAAAATCATTTCCCATGCATTCCTATAGTAAAATCATTTCCAATGCTTTCCTATAGTAAAATCATTTCCAATGCTTTCCTATAGTAAAATCATTTGCAATGCTTTCCTATAGTAAAATCATTTCCAATGCATTCCTATAGTAAAATCATTTCCAATGCATTCCTATAGTAAAATCATTTCCAATGCTTTCCTATAGTAAAATCATTTCCAATGCTTTCCTATAGTAAAATCATTTCCAATGCTTTCCTATAGTAAAATCATTTGCAATGCATTCCTATAGTAAAATCATTTCCAATGCTTTCCTATAGTAAAATCATTTCCAATGCTTTCCTATAGTAAAATCATTTCCAATGCTTTCCTATAGTAAAATCATTTGCAATGCTTTCCTATAGTAAAATCATTTCCAATGCATTCCTATAGTAAAATCATTTCCAATGCATTCCTATAGTAAAATCATTTCCAATGCTTTCCTATAGTAAAATCATTTCCAATGCTTTCCTATAGTAAAATCATTTCCAATGCATTCCTATAATAAAATCATTTCCCATGCATTCCTATAGTAAAATCATTTCCAATGCTTTCCTATAGTAAAATCATTTCCAATGCTTTCCTATAGTAAAATCATTTGCAATGCTTTCCTATAGTAAAATCATTTCCAATGCATTCCTATAGTAAAATCATTTCCAATGCATTCCTATAGTAAAATCATTTCCAATGCTTTCCTATAGTAAAATCATTTCCAATGCTTTCCTATAGTAAAATCATTTCCAATGCATTCCTATAATAAAATCATTTCCCATGCATTCCTATAGTAAAATCATTTCCAATGCTTTCCTATAGTAAAATCATTTCCAATGCTTTCCTATAGTAAAATCATTTGCAATGCTTTCCTATAGTAAAATCATTTCCAATGCATTCCTATAGTAAAATCATTTCCAATGCATTCCTATAGTAAAATCATTTCCAATGCTTTCCTATAGTAAAATCATTTCCAATGCTTTCCTATAGTAAAATCATTTCCAATGCTTTCCTATAGTAAAATCATTTCCAATGCTTTCCTATAGTAAAATCATTTGCAATGCTTTCCTATAGTAAAATCATTTCCAATGCATTCCTATAGTAAAATCATTTCCAATGCATTCCTATAGTAAAATCATTTCCAATGCTTTCCTATAGTAAAATCATTTCCAATGCATTCCTATAGTAAAATCATTTCCAATGCTTTCCTATAGTAAAATCATTTCCAATGAATTCTTATAGTAAAAATATTTCCAGTGCATTCTCATGGTAAAACCATTTCTGATGCATTTGTAAAAACAGTTGCATGCATTCCTATAGTAAAATCATTTCTGATGCATTCCTATAGTAAAATTATTTCAATACTTTCCGATAGCAAAATTATTTCCAATGCATTCTTATACTAAAATCATTTCCAATGCATTCCTACAGTAAAATGATTTCTAGTGTTTGTTTTTTTTGTAGTAAAATCATTTGAAATGCATTCCTCAATACATTGGGGTGTTTTTCTTGGAATGGGTGAAGCTTTGCTTATCTTTCCTTCTCTTTCTTAGGGATTGATGATCAGGTTGTGGGATCTCCTCTTTTTCTATGATAATGGACTCGACTTGAGTATATATATACTCCTGCCAGAGAATACAATATGAGTACCGGAAGAGGTCCCTAAGTTACCAAGAGATACTGACGTTACACAGAGAATACCGCGTCAGTAGTCATAGTAGTTCTGAGCTCCACTCAGCCAGAAAAGTTTTACACGGACATAGTAATTCCAGCACGGCTTCACTTCAAGAGACTTGTATATATATATATATATATATATATATTCCTTACTAATCGTATTACTGGATTACTAACCTGCGTTCCAGTTTGTATCTTTACATTTAATATAACATATTTTTCTATCCCAAATATCTGTTTTGTTGTTCATTATTTTGTGTGGTTCCTCACCCGGAATCGACAACAGATCATTGTTGAGAAAATCGGTATACTGATGCATTTTGCAAATTAGCTTAAATTATATATATATATATATATATATATCAGCTAGGTTTGTTTGTTCAGTTGTTATTAAATTTTCTACGAATCCGATAAAGTTGATTTTTGTCGAAAGTATAATGAAGAAGAATTTTTTTGTCCTGATTATGAAAGCGATAAATTCTTGAGTAGAATCTCTTCTAGTGGAGTGACGTTCGGTTTTCTGAAAATTGCTTATTTCTTTCTAATGGCGCCTGGATTTCAAAGTTTTCAGAGAAGCAGTCTTATTTCGAATTATCCGTTCTGGACTCTTGCCGTCTCATTGCACTTTCTCCATTCGGCGCGCCAAACAGAACACCCCCTATAAAGTAAAATAAACCTAGCTTCTTTTATTTTTTTCTGAATTTGTAGATTTCAATGATTAACAAATGATTTCTTGAACTATTGAATGGCTGAACAAGATACATTTGCACACTGACTACCTACGAATATATATATATATATATATATATATATATATATATATATATATATAGGTAAAAAGGACCAAGGGAATTTATTTTTTTATAAACAGTTCCCCAATACAATAAAAATTGAAGAGCATAGCATAATCATATAATTATGAATTAAAAGTACATTGCGACACGGATATTTCTATGTTTCGAGATAGACTCTCTTCATCAGGCAATGTTGGATGTTGGTCTTTCACAACCAACATCCAACATTGCCTGGTGATGGGAGTCTATCTCGAAACAGAAATTTCTGTGTCGCAATATACTTTTAATTTATAACTATATGATTATATGATTATATATGTATATATATATATATATATATATATATATATATATATATATATATATATATATAAAATATATAATTATATAAAATCTTAATTATAATGCCTTGTCTGTCATTTTTAATGAAACCTATATACATATGCAGGTTTCATATACGGATGTCTAACCGCACTGGTCAGCTGTGATACAGCAAAACAGATCTGTCAGCGGATGACTATTTACGCTCTGACACCCCGATTAAGCTTTATGGATGAAGGGTAGACTTGGAAAAAACAGTTGCTACTCATTCATCTACGCATCGCTCATGAATTTGAACACTCTCGGCTACTGGCGTGTGTATACATTGTATATAACACGTTAAAATCCGTCTTCCTCTACCAAGCGCCCAATTCTTAATTTGTAAACGAGTTATTACGCGACCTTGGTTTTATTGCAAATCGCCTGAAGACACCACATTGTAAAAACCTAGGTTGCGTAATAACTCGTTTACAAATATATATATATATATATATATATATATATATATATACTATAAGAAATTGAAAGAACACGTGGATTAAAACCCATTGTTCAAGCATTTTACTTTTATAAAGAGTGCTTGATACAGAGTAGACCTTAATATTGTAATTTTGTTATTACAATGGTTTATAAAAGCATTATATCACTACACAATAATTTTCATGTTTCAGAACAAAATAATTCTCATTTTTGATGGAACAAAATCTACACATCTAAATGTATTTTCTCTAACTACCAGTCCCTAATTTTCTAAATAACCATGAATTTATCTTATATTTTTAAAATGAATCATTTTCACCATATATTTTAACATATCACCTGAAGAAGAACAGTATTGTTCTGAAACATGAAAATTTTTTTTGTAGTGATATAATGCTTTTATAAACCATTGTAATAACAAAATTAAAATATTAAGCTCTAATCTGTCGGTGTCATTGAAAATGATAGACAAGGTATTATAAATAAGATTTTTTATAATTTGTCATGTGTTCGAATAATTTTTTTCTTTTCGGAACTCAAATTATACAAGAATTGTCCAAAGGTTTTGCACTTTAGAGCGTTTTTGGCTATACTTTATCCATTATCAAGAATTAATTTTGTTTTACTTGTAAATAAACATATAAGTTTATGGATATAGTGTCTTGTGTACGTTAAGTAACGAACAAGGTTAGAACGTTTTTACCGTATTCATAAGATGCTATTAAATGTAGGATTTCTCTTTTTATTAACAATGCTCCATTATTTTGATCGTCTTTTACATGTGAATGATGCTTTTACGTATGTATTATCAACAAGCATTATTCGTTTTTGTCTAGGATTTCTTTCATCTTCATTTCAATTGCTTTATTTCTACTAGTAGTATTAGTTGTAGTAATATTATCTGGAATTTTGATTAAATGAAGCATTGTCAAGCATTCTTCATTTTTGATTAGGATTTCTTTCATCTTCATTTCAATTGCTTTATTTTCACTAGTCGTAATAGTAGTAGTAATATTATCTGGAATTTTGATTAGATGAAGCATTGTCAAGCATTCTTCATTTTTCACTAGGATTTCTTTCATCTTCATTTCAATTGCTTTATTTCCACTAGTCGTAATAGTAGTAGTAATATTATCTGGAATTTTGATTAGATGAAGCATTGTCAAGCATTATTCATTTTTGACTAGGATTTCTTTCATCTTCATTTCAATTGCTTTATTTCCACTAATAGTATTAGTAGTAGTAATATTATCTTGAATTTTGATTAGATGAAGCATTGTCAAGCATTATTCATTTTTCACTAGGATTTCTTTCATCTTCATTTCAATTGCTTTATTTCCACTAGTAGTATTAGTAGTAGTAATATTATCTGGAATTTTGATTAGATGAAGCATTGCCAAGTATTCTTCATTTTTCACTAGGATTTCTTTCATCTTCATTTCAATTGCTTTATTTCCACTAGTAGTATTAGTAGTAGTAATATTATCTTGAATTTTGATTAGATGAAGCATTGTCAAGCATTATTCATTTTTGATTAGGATTTCTTTCATCTTCATTTCAATTGCTTTATTTTCACTAGTAGTATTAGTAGTAGTAATATTCTTTGGAATTTTGATTAGATGAATAATTGTCAATTCAATTTTTCATGAGATCGGATTGGACAGTTGTGGGAAAGGTGCAACGTCAATCTTCTCGTCAATCTTGTGGTTGTATAGCTAATGTAATTGTTAACAGATTTGAATAGCTGAGGAACACAGTTCTTCAAAGGACTTATAAATTCATCAATGACAATGGTTGTCTGCAGTTTAGATTTTGCAGGTGAATTATTTCTATTGACGATGAGGTTGACACTTTCCATTTTTACAATAGATGATTAATTTGATTTTGTCGTTTGAATTGGTCGGTGTTGCATAATTTCAACAAAATTTGTTACAAATCTTCAAACAATAAGAGAAATAGCGGAAAAGAAAATATTAATAACACTGAAAACAAAATTTACATTAAAACTGTAATAAATTTCCCGAGTGAAACTTTTAGTATATATCTATACTTCTGAGATGAGGCTGTATTTACATTATTTGCATGGTTCGGTGATAAATAAGGCAATAAAGTCCCCACCTTTATTGCCGTGTTTACGACGTTTCGGTCGTTGTAGGCTCCGGCCTTCTGCAGGTGCTAAAATTTAATCGCCCTTTCATCTTCGACGATTCCGTCAACGTCTAATTATAAGCTAAGTCTCTTCATATTTTTCTGCATTCCCTCCATCCATCAATAACGACATTATTTAATCTGATGAAGCCTTTTTGAATGACGAAACCCATTTTGTCGTTTAATTTCCCTTGTTATATTTACCTCATCACAAGCAGCACATCTTGGTTTCAGTATCTCAGCATGGTGCCGACCGCAGTAGAGTCGCTCCTCTTGATAGAAATAGATCAGGTCAACCAGTAACTCGTGACAGACGGAACACACGAAGCAGCTAGGGTGCCAACTTGAGTCGGGCCCAGCCCTCGATGCGAATACGGCCATGGCTCCGCCGGGAATCGGCTTCTGACACTAAATGCAAAAGAAAGAGAAAAAGAGTTAAAAAAGATTTGGTATTACATTTTCTGATATATTTAATAGGTTAGGAGTACTTCTTTCATTTTCATTTCAATTGCTTTATTTCCACTAGTAGTATTAGTAGTAGTAATATTATCTGGAATTTTGATTAAATGAAGCATTGTCAAGCATTATTCATTTTTGTCTAGGATTTCTATCATCTTCATTTCAATTGCTTTATTTCCACTAGTAGTATTAGTAGTAGTAATATTATCTGGAATTGTGATTAGATGAAGCATTGTCAAGCATTATTCATTTTTGACTAGGATTTCTTTCATCTTCATTTCAATTGCTTTATTTCCATTAGTAGTAGTAGTAATATTATCTGGAATTGTGATTAGATGAAGCATTGTCAAGCATTATTCATTTTTCACTAGGATTTCTTTCATCTTCATTTCAATTGCTTTATTTCCACTAGTAGTATTAGTAGTAGCAATATTATCTGGAAATTCCATTAGATGAAGCATTGTCAATTCAATTTTTCACTAACATTATATAAATCATCATTTTAGTTGCTCCTTTGTAAAAATTCTATGACCATCATTCGATGTTTTCTTGTAAGAATACATCGCTATTTTTTAAATCATTTCACCCTAAGAAAGGTAATAAAGCCACTCGGACGCAAGGGGTTACTGAGTGCTAGAGCATATGAACAATACTATTATTAAGGAGACAGGACAATAATAAATAATAAGGAAGAAGACAGAAAATAATAACTGACAATGTCTTTAAACTGTTGAAGATCAATTTTAACTAGGAGGCAATAATGTAATTAATAATAATTCAGTATTAATAGTATTACATAATGTAATAATATTAATAACTAGCGGAACCCGTGGAATTTCCACGGAAGGATAATTATGATTTCCTGGAAAAATTTTACTTTGTTAAACTACAAATGATAGTAACGTCTTCAAACATAAAGGTATTGGATAATAAAATAACGATAACACAGAGTGTAATTTTATTAAAATATCCATAAAAGTAATGTCCATAGAAGCTACTTTACTGTAATCTTATATTAAGCGGCGTATGCACAGACCATAACCAAAATACTGTACGCTATTTTGTGAGAGATTTTAAAAGAGAAAATGCTTTCTTTTTATTACTGAAAATCATAGCTACTGTGTCCATTGTAAACAGAAAAAAACAACTGAGTAATGACCAAGTGTGTAGGGCCGGAAATTTCGTTATTAGGTTGCGGGATACGACAATACATCTACCTATTTTTACTATATTTTACAGTACACACACATATACGCACACACAATTATTGCTACAATCACCAGCTTAGGCTGATACTGCTACGGTAATGATATAGGCTCTCTTCTCCTACTCTCTCACTCTTTAATACCCTTCCGTTAGGCAAAGGTGAGAGAAAGGCTGAGGAGAGTAAAAAGATAGCGGGGAAGGAAAAGCTCGTGTAGAGAGTAAGTGTGTTGTTTTTCTTCAGTGGCGTAACGGACGGATAAACTAACTAACTAACTAAGGAAGGAACAAGCAGAATTATTAAATGATAATGTACATTATTACAAGAATTATTACAACATTATTACAACATTATTGTCCAAGAATATACAATAATAATAATAATAATAATAATAATACGAATGATATTAAAAACTAAATTGAATTCTCAGAACAGAGTTATGGCCATTAATAGCCTTGCAATCCCAGTTGTCCAATATAGCTTTAACATCTTAAACTGGACTCTAAACGACATCAGGCGAATGGATTCTAAAACAAGAAAGCTTCTTTCTAAGCATAAGATGCATCATCCAAAGGCTGATGTAGACCGTCTATACATACCCCGTAAAGAAGGTGGAAGAGGTCTTATTCAGCTGGAATTGTCATACAAGACAACAACTATTGGCTTACTAACATACATAGAAACAACAAAGGATTGGATGATATAATTAGTAAGGCAACATGAAGAAAGAAAGAAAAAATATTCAATAATAAAAGAAGGCAGTAAATACAAACAAGATTTACAGTTAGTAGATTCTGTAGCAAACCAAAACAGAAGCCAAGAACCAACTATTACGGCAAAAAATATGAAAATGAAAGCCAAAGATAAAGCTCTTGAACAGATGAAACAGCGCTGGCAAGACAAACCTCTGCATGGCCAATATCTAGAACGTGCCAATAAATTCAATGTTGACAAAGTTAATACTCATCGATGGTTACGTGCATCTGGATTAAAGTCTGAAACTGAAGGCTTTATTCTTGCAGCACAAGACCAAAGTCTTTTCACTAGAAACTTTCAGGCAAATATTATGCATAATAATATGGATCCAAAATGCAGGTTTTGTGATAAACACCAAGAAACAATAGACCACCTAATCTCAGGCTGTTCTGTGCTTGCTCCAAATGAATATAAAAATCGCCACGATAGAGTTGGGCAATATTTACATTGGGCAATGTGCAAACATTATGGAAAAGCTGTAAACAAACACTGGTATGAACATCACCCAGCACTGGTTACAGAAATAGAAGATGTAACCATTCTATGGGATTACACCATCTACACAGACAGAAAAATTGAAGCAAACAGGCCAGACATTATTGTTAAAAACCAGAAGGAGCAAACTTGTCTATTAATTGATATGGCTTGTCCAGCGGATTGTAACATAGCAACCAAGGAATTTGAAAAACTGTCAAAAATATAAAGACCTGGAAATTGAAATAGAAAAAATGTGGAAATTGAAAACAAGAGTTGTGCCAGTGATAGTAGGTGCACTTGGAATGATAACAAATGGAACAAAACAACACATTGAAAGAATCCCTGGAAACGCCAGCTTAAGAGATATACAAAAAATTGTCTTATTAAGTACAGCCCACACACTAAGGGAAACTTTATCTATGTAACGCTAGGGATGATAGGGGAGATAGAAAAACATGGAATGGAGTCATAACAACACGCCACGACCTGCCTTAGGTCTCCCCGAAACTTGGTTGGTAGTAAAACCAAAGCAGAAATCGAAATATGATGAAAAATGACATAATAATAATGCAATAATGTAATAGAATGTTGTATAGAATTTTGAAAATTATATTGGATTTTTAAAATCGGTTTTATTTTTTTAATATACAGAAATAAGTTCCGAATCGGTTTTATTCACTTCGTATTAATACCCTTGGGAAAGACATGAAACTGCTTTCCTCTAACTATGGGTTAAATAGCCGTACTGTGTTCTATCTAAAAGAAGGAAAAAAAAACTTTTAATTAAAGCCAGCCTGAATGAGTCTGTTTTTGCCTGATACACATTTATTGTCCTTACGGCTGCTTCGAATGTGCATCTCCCACGGCCCTTGTGAGGAAAGAAGGTTTGAAGAATCTGATACTCACAGGACAGATAGAGGGAAAGAGAAACAGAGGAAGTAATGCATTACATACTTGATGGGATTGAGCAGGGTTTGAAAGAGGTAACAAGAGAAAGAGTGTTGAAGAGCTCGGAGGGATAGAGTGGTGTGGAAGGTAATGGTCGCTGAAGGGACACGGCACATAAAAGAAAAAGATTGTAATGCAAAAAACTTAAAATTATTTATAGGGAATTGACAATGAAAAGTATTCATCTAGATATGATTAAAAATGGTAGTCAGTCGCTTTTCGATGAGACGGTGTGTGTCACTTCCGGTGCAAATCAAACAAAAACTCCTAACAGTCCGCATAAAAAGGACCCCAACAGATGGTTTTAGATGACGTTTGTCAATGTTTTAATTATTTCCCTTGTTGTTGTTCCTTTTTTCAGACATCTCTCTCTCTCTCGCTTTCTCATTGTTTTTGTTTTTTTTTTTTTGTAGTCATCTTTCACTCCTTATTTCATCCGGGCACCATCTGCTTTTAATACTGCCGTTATAAAACTGTCAATTATAGAAAACTTTTTTTTTTCTATTTGTTCGTTAAGTAATTTATGACTAGTTTTGTCGCTTCGATCCCAATATGAGACTGGGTAAAGTTAGCTTTGAACGCGTCATTGAAAGCGAACTTTCCCTCTCTGATTTTTTTATTTTTTTTTTGACATGGTTAATCGATGCCAATGTTATTAAACAGTAAATCTATAACCCCTGCCACTGAACTGGTCTGTTTTAAATGGATTTTATCTTGGATACTTACCACGTGTTATGTCTTTGCCTTGACAAATACATGAGTGTATACGATTGTATGTGATAGTTATATTGTATGCGTCAATGTCTGTATGAATGTATATATAGTAATAAGGTTTTCAGCGCGAAATGTGTAATCGACGTGCAGAGTTCAATTTCTGGCCAAGGCATCTACCTCCATCTATGAGTTGAATAGTGGGCCAGTTTGGGATCTTCTGTTTCTAGATAGCAGCCATTCTATGAAAAAAATAACTCAATTCAAACCGAAGCAAATAATAAGGAAGACTTGACATTTCAGATTTGATAGGAAGAGAAGATGAGCAGGAGGACGGGAAGTTCAAGAATTAAAGAGACTATTTTACGATAGACACACCCAATAATGCTTTGGCTGCACTATTTGTACAGCTTCTAGGATCATGGCTCTCCACAATTTTCTTTGTCCTTTGTAGCTCTTAGTAGATTTTGTCTTTTTGTCATTTCTCCTAATTCTCATGCTGCCATCCGTTTGCTAATGTTCGTTAGGTAAGTAATGCGCTGATGTCCTCTGTCCCTCTTGCTTCCATATATTTTGCCAGCATCGAATTCTCCAAGTCTTCTTTCCTTATTATGCTTTGTAGAAATTTAAACTCTCTCTTTCTGATAAGTATGTTTCCATTTTGTTTCAATTTTCTGTAAATCTTCGTCATTATTTGTTGCTTCTCCCAACTGTATGGGTTAAATAGCAGGACAAATTGGGTTCTCTAGCCTTAGTTGGCAACCAGTCTACCACAGAAGGTAATAGCAACCTACTTGGGGAAAAATATTCTGCCCAGTCAGTTATGTGCCTTTGGAGAGCTGATCGCCTAAGCGTCTATCTCTTCATAACATTCTTCCTATGTAACCCCCTGCACAACAGTGGCAGTAAAATGCCTTGCTTGGGGCGACACGATTATAAAGGAAAATTGTTTGTGAAGGGTTAACTGTAATAAAAAAAAGTTTTTGAAATGATTATATTAAATTGGATGTGCGTTATGGTGGAGTGTATATCGACTTGGAACGAGAAATCGGGGAGCCCAATTCAAATACCAGTTGAATTCGTTGCATTCACTTACGCACAAATACGCTTGGGAAAGTTATTAATCCGTCTCTTCCCTTCAGTTATGGGTTAAATAACAGGACTGTAGCCTTAGCTGGCAACCCGTCTACTGCAGAAAGTCCTGGCAACCTACTGAGGGATAAACTTCTGCCCACTCCTACTATATGAAAATCTTCTGTCTAGTCAGTCATGGATTGAAAGAGACATGATCGCCCAAGCGTGTATCACGTATGGTACTTAACCGACTGATGTGCATAAAAGAAATGAATAGCAGTACAGGTTGGGTTCCATAGCCTTGGTTGGCAACCAGTCTACCCCAGAAAGAAATAGCAACCTACTGCGGGAAAGCCTACTGTCTCGTCATTCATGGATCGAATGATCGACTCAGCGTGTTTCCCGTACGGCACTTAACCGACTGATGTGCATAAAAGAATTGAATAGCAGTACAGGTTGGGTTCCATAGCCTTGGTTGGCAACCAGTCTACCCCAGAAAGAAATAGCAACCTACTGCGGGAAAGCCTACTGTCTCGTCATTCATGGATCGAAAGATTGACTCAGCGTGTATCCCTTATGCCACTTAAGTGACTGACATGAAATTGATATAGTTTTAAAAGTTACCAATTTGGTAGCGAGAGTAGTTAAGCTTTTATACTCACATTCGAGCAGGTCGAGTTGGTGTCTGTAATCGGCAACTGACGGGCGCTGCCACGGCCGAGAGCCTCGCGCTTTCGTCTCGAGCTGAAAATGTGCAATTCGCGTTTCTCTTCTTCGCTTAGACTGTTACAATACCGGATCTGGTTATCGTGGGGAGGCAACTGCTGTAAAAGTTGGCGAATGCGGTACTTCTCCCCAGGACTATTGATGTACGGCACTTTATCCTCGGGGAGACAACTCATGTACTGGTTGACCTGTCAAAATAAGAACAGAAATTTTATTTCATTCATTGCAAATCAGAATAAACAAGAGATATCAACGAATTATTATTCTGAAGAAACTTAGAACCAGAGACATTAACGAAGCATTATTACGTGGAAATCATAACAAAAACATCAGAGAGCCGAGTTCGAATTCCAGTTGAATTCATTGCATTCACATACTCGCAAATACCCTTGAAAAAAGTATGAATCTATTATTCTCCCTCCAGCTACAGGTTAAATATCAGGACGGATTGAGTTCTATAGTTTCGGTTGGCAACCAGTCAACCACAAAAATTAATGGCAACCTCCTTCAGAAAACTTTTCTTATGCCCAGTCTGTTATATCTCTTATTGCGAGACATGATCGTCCAAGCGTATACCACGTAAGGCGCTCAACTGACTGATCTGGATGAAAGGATTGAATAGTGGGACAGATTGGGTTTTTTAGCCTTGGTTGGCAACCAGTCTATCTAAAAAAGTAATAGCAATTTACTGCGGAAAAATTCTTCTGCCCAGTCAGTCATGTCTCTTTTTAGACATAATCGCCCATGCGTGTATCTGACTGATTGCATGAAAGGATTGAATAGCAGGACAGATTGGGTTCTATAGCCTTGGTTGGAAACCAATCTACCACAGAAAGAAAAAAAAGCCAACTGCGGGAAAATTCATAATCTTGTCAAATAGCTGAATACTTGGTGCTTCGCCAGGGGTACCAAGGGTGTTTTTATTGTGACACCAACACTGGATGGGTTACCTTCAGGCCCCATCCTGTTATTTAACCCATAACTGGAGGGAAGTGACAGATTAATACCTTTCCTAAGGGTACCAGTGCTTAAGTGAATGCAGGGTACTCAACTGGAATTCGAACTAGGCTCACCTATTTCTCTTTCCAAGTCGACATCCACTGGGCCACAACGCACATCCATCAGTGAACGCTTACAGCGCCTGGACTTCCCCAAGCGGTCACCCATCTAAGTACTGCCCAGGCTCACGTTGCTTAACTTCGGTGATCAAACGAGAACCGGCGTATTCAACGTGTTATGCAGTAAGCAGATTGTATCTAGAGAAATATGGGATCACCGTTAGTACAGAAGTGAGTTACGCTTGTCACTACTTCTGTTTTCATTTCCGATATAATGTGAGTTTTAAGTTTCCGAAACCTCAAATCGTTGAATATCTATCTATCTATCTATCTATCTATCTATCTATCTATCTATCTATCTATCTATCTATCTTTTTTAGTTTCTTTCTATCTATCTATCTATTTTAGTTTCTATCTATCTATCTATCTATCTATCGATCTCATCTATCTATTTTAGTTTCTTTCTATCTATCTATCTATCTATCTATCTATCTATCTATCTATCTATCTATCTAGTTTCTTTCTATCTATTTTCTTTATCTATTTTATTTCTATTTTCTATCTATCTATCTATCTATCTATCGATCTCATCTATCTATTTTAGTTTCTTTCTATCTATGTATCTATCTATCTATCTATTTTAGTTTCTTTCTATCTATCTATCTATCTATCTATCTATCTATCTATCTATCTATCTATTTTAGTTTCTTTCTTTCTTTCTATCTATCTATCTATCTATCTATCTATCTATCTATCTATCTATCTATCTATTTTATTTTGTTTCTTTTTTCTTTCTATCTATCTATCTATCTATCTATCTATCTATCTATCTATCTATCTATCTATTTTAGTTTCTTTTTTTCTTTCTATCTATCTATCTATCTATCTATCTATCTATCTATCTATCTATTTCTAGTTTCTTTTTTCTTTCTATCTATCTATCTATCTATCTATCTATCTATTTTAGTTTCTTTCTTTCTTTCTATCTATCTATCTATCTATCTATCTATCTATCTATCTATCTATCTATTTTAGTTTCTTTTTTTCTTTCTATCTATCTATCTATCTATCTATCTATCTATCTATCTATCTATCTATAGTCATCTAATCAAAAGACAAGGTGTGACGCAATCGAGCGTAAAAGTCGCAAATGAATGAATGTGTGAGTGAATGTTGTCGATTCACCACAGTTCTTGCCCTTCAACTGAAAAGCTCTAGTTAAACCATTTCCCCCGACAAAACCAAATCAGGACGTAATACTTTTTTTTCTTCACTCAATCAATAATGATGTTGGAAAATCACGTCGAGAGAACGAACAAACGAATGAACGATTGTCTTCCTTCATTTGTTTCGTTAGTTCTGCGAGGTTCATTCTTTTTACTTCGCTCCAGCCAAATAAATACCGGGCATTATGACAAGAATGGAACTGGGGGTAACTCAACACCCACCAACTTGACAGAGCCTCCGCGTCCCCACCCCCTGATTGATTACCGAGCGAACTATTTGACAGCCGCGAACGGGTATTTTCGTGATGCGTTTTCGTAAATCGGTCGGGTTACAAGAGGCGGAGTCAAGGCTTCAAACTGGTGGGTGTAACAGTTAAATTTCTGCTATTCTACAGGTTCTTCTTCTATGTACCCTGTCCTTTCCGGACGTAGGCAATCATGGCTTCCCACGTCTCCCGATCACTAGTGGCTCTTAGTAAGCTTTTTCCTGTTACACCACGCAATCCCCGTTTTACCATCCACCTGCTCAGGCCAGTCAAGTACGTTACACGCTGTTTTCCCCTCTCCTCCCCTCTATCAGGTCTGTTAGTATCAGGTTCTCCAAGTCCACCTTCCTCGTTGCATGTCTCTTATTGATGCTCAATATTATTTTCCTTTTCGTTTCTCTTTCTAAAACCTCCGCATTGCTTACATGCTCGATCCATGAAATCCTCAGCATCCTTCTGTAGATCCATATTTCAGTTGCTTCAAGTTTTTCTTTCATCTTCGATGTTAGTGTCCAGCATCCACTGCCATATTGAAGACCTGACACCATATAGCATTCCAGTTTTCTCTTCTTTGATTTTAGCGAAATTTTTCTTTCTCTTAATACTCTGCTCAGCTTTTGAAACGCAACCTTCACCATGCCAATTCGCCTTCGGATCTCTGTGTCAGGTTTGTGTGACAGAAACTGATGAGCATTTTATTTAAAAGGGATAATTTCGAACTGCATTTGGCTTTCAAATAAAAATCCATGGCAGTTGATGTTCATTGCACCAGAATCTTTGTTTTTATCTTTCGACTCTCGGTGATGTCCAAAAGCCGTCTCCGTGTCCTTACAGGTAATGAATTGTTTGTCTCATTACAGTCCCTTTCCCATAGACAGACCATGACCAGCCTCACGCTGCTCTGTCGCTTTTCTTTCCATGGAAAGTGCTCAGAAGTGTTACATTTCTTAGTCTAACCAGTTCTAAACTTCACGGCTAAGACCCGTCTCACCACTCACAGCTAACCATCCTCACCTAGTTCCATTCGTATTCCAGTTGGGAAATGTAAGTTTCCTTCGAGCTGCTTCTTCCACGAACCGCTGATACGTGGAACCGACTCCCAAAGAACTCTTCCTAAATCCCCAAAATCTTAACCTGTTCAAGCCTAGGGTAACCTTTTTTTTTCTCACATATCTCCAGAAATAGTGCCGGTAGCACTCTACATCGAGTGACTGTTGGACCTTGTAGAGGGTAAGGTACAAGGTCCACTCGATCAGCTTCTTTCCACGAACCGTTGATTCGTGGAAACGACTCCTAAGAGGATGCTTCCCAGATACCTGCAATCTTAACTTGTTCAAGTCTAGGGTTAATTGTTATCTTTCCTACATATCCCCATAAACTCTGCATTCTACACTGTTCCGTTCTACATCAAGTGGCTCTTGGGCCTTGTACAGGGAGAACATCGTAGTAAGAAAATGCACACAAATTCGTATTCCAGTTGGGAGATGTAAGTTTAACATTGAAGCAACAGATGCAGAAAGTGTCAGAAAAAATAAAGAACACATTCCCCAAATCACACATACACAAAAAAATCTTAAAGGAAACAATGTATACAAACGCAAAACAGGAGAATATATATAAACATGCACAAAATAGACACAGATAATATTGTGCACACACACACACACACACACACACACACACACGCACACACACACACACATATATATATATATATATATATATTTATAAATGGAACTTTGTGTGTGTGTGTGTCTCCGTTACCTATAGACTTCGAAACCGCTGAACCGATTTTCTTGAAAATTTATACAGTTGTACTATAAGCGTCTGCGAGTGTTCTTAGCTAGGTTATGTGTCGAGGTACACCCGATAAATATCGAAAATCGATAATCGAAAAAATCATGTTATAGAAAGACTGGACCGATTTTAATCAAATTTGATACACTCATAGACAAAGACATAAGAAACGATATTCAGAAGTTTCAAGGTTGCACTTCTTACAGTAGTGCAGAAAATCGATAATATATATATATATATATATAAGGCAAGATGTTTGTGTGTGTGTCTGTTTATCTGCCTGTATGCCTGCATTTTTTCAGCCCTTTTATTTTAGTTTTTCTTCAAGTTTGGCTCTAAGTAGGTATAATTGTAGTTCTTAGTTTCAGCCATGATACCATTTACTCAGAGGACTTATTTAGCCTTCAAAATTCAGTTTACGACGGAAAAACTTATTTGATATCGATACCAGGAAATCAAAATTTGATTTACATCCATTCATTTTTCTTTCAGTCTACGGTTTCGCTTTAACTGGAAACTACTACTGCTTTTTAGTCTTTCGTGCCAACGTCCAAAGAGTGTGAGCTCCAGGAACCATGGATTAGTTTTAAAGCTTTCATTACACCCGGGCAACGCCGGGCTATACTGCTAGTATATATATATATATATATATATATATATATATATATATATATATATATATATATATATCGATTATTTAATTACTTAGTTTTGCTCATAATAAAATTAGACCTGCACACTGTTATATTAAAAAGTGTTCAATACAATTATATTGTCGAACTTTAAATATTCTTAATTTGTAAATGAGTTATTACCCAACCTAGGTTTCTACCATGTGGTGTCTTCAGGAAATCTGCAATAACTGATTTAACCATTTTTTTTTTATGAACGCTCACGTAACGGAGATTTTTGTACGCGCAATTCACAATTAGAGGAAATTATAACGTTTTCACCCATAGTTGTATGACCCTAAAAGGTATTTTATGGTATGGTTACATTTAGTCATAATTTCTGTTCTTTCATTCAGTAATTAAAAACAAAACAACGTTACGTGAGAGCTCTTAACTATATATTTCTATAAAAGTATATTTTTCATACTTTTATAGTGCTTTGACCCCAGTTTAGGGGTGTTAAATATTTGCCATAGCTGGGACCCTAACAGATGCTACAACTTCGGGTCAGGGTGGAGCTGGAAACAACAGCAATAAAGAGGCGGTTCCATGCTCCTCACAATCTTCCAATCAGTGGCCATGCTGCCGGTTGCAGTTAACCGCCATACCCAGGACACTGGGATGATATTGAGTTTTGAAAAAGTGCAATAATGCGAAACAGCTTCTTTTTGAAAATCCCCCATAAATCAAGTTGCAAAAATGATGAGCAATAATTGAAGCTATTTACATTCAAGAAAATAATCCATGTATAAAAAAAAACTATAATCTCGGGCCACGTTTTATTTTATATCACTTTCAAACAGAATATAATGAAACATTTAAATCAAGGCTCTGTTTAAATTATATTTGTGTTTTTCTTCGTTCTCTTTAATTTCTCACACGCCTGATGATGAGTTATGAGAGTCGAAACCTCGGAACTAAAACAAGTGTTGGCCATTTTTACATTTTACAACAGTCACATTTACGAAAAGATAATCGCATTTCAGATAAAATAATTAACAGATTTCTTTAATAGGCTTCTTGGCAAGAATAATTGCTACCACACACACATACACACACACACACATATCAGTCAGTTAAGTACTATACGTAATACACGCTTAGGCGATCATGTTTCGAAAAAGACATGACTGATTGGGCAGAATATTATCCCGTAGAAGATTGCTGTTACTTTCTGCTGTAGACTGGTTGCCAGCCAAGGCTACAAAACCTAATGTCTTGTTATTTATTCCATAGCTGGAAGAAAGAGACGGATTAATATTTTCCCAAAGGTATTTGCGCGTAAGTGAATGCAAAGAGTTCGAACTCAGCTCCCCTATACTTCAGTTAGTCAGTTGAGTGCCATACGTGATACACGCTTTGGGCGATCATGTCTCGAAAGGGACATGACTGACTGGGCAGAAGTCTATCCCGCAATTGCTTTCTGCGGTAGACTGGTTGCCAGCTAAGGCTATAGAATCCAAACTGTCCTGTTATTTGACTCATAGCTAGAGGGGAAAGAGATGTATGACATTATTAAGTAGTAATTAGTGGGGGATCAGTTTATTACTTCATAACAAAATAAAACTGATCCCCCATTTTATGCCTAGTAGAAGCCTTAATCATGTTTTCAACTACTATATTCAGTCAGTCAGTTAAGTGCCATACGTGATACACGCTTTGGGCGATCATGTTCCGAAAGAGACATGACTGACTGGGCAGAAGATTATCCCGCAGTAGGTTGACATTGCTTTCTGCGTTAGACCGGTTGCCAGCTAAGGCTATAGAACCTAATCTGTCTTATTATTTAACCCATAACTGGAGGGAAGAGACGGATTAATACCTTTCCCACGGGTCTTTGCGCGAAAGTGAATGCGAGTAATTCAACTGGAATTCGAACTCGGCTCCCTGATTTGTCGTTCCGAGTTGATATCCACTGCACCATAATGCACCCCTCCCCGATACTTACGTGAATTAATATATATATATATATATATATATATATATATATATATATATATATATATATATATATATATATATATATATATTCTAGACATATGCTATTAAATATAAGAGACAATGAATGTCTATTATGTTTAATCATGAGCCGTTCTAAACGTCGTATTTTTGCTTTAATTTCAGTTGAAAATAAAGACAAAAATTCTCAATTTCTTAGCGGTGAGATCATTTAATGCTGCGGTATCATGTAACTTAAATGATCCCACCGCTAAAAAATTGAGAATTTTTGTTTTTATTTTCAACTGAACTTAAAGCCAAAACACGACGTTTAGAACGGCTCATGATTAAACATAATAGACATTCATTGTCTCTTATATTTAATCGCATAGGTCTAGAAAATTACTTGCTGCCTCGATACACTATATATATATATATATATATATATATATATATATATATATATATATATAAGAATAAACTTTTAAGTGATGGTACATTTTAAGAGATGTCCGTTTGGAATGAGAAATCAGTAGGGTATGAATCTGTCTCTTTGTCCTCCAACTATGAGTTAAATAGCAGGAGAGATTGTGTTCCGTAGACTTATTTGGCAACCCGTCTACCGTAGAACGCAACGGCAGCCTACTGCGAGAAAATCGTCTGCCTATTTGGTGTCGGATCGACCGAATAGGCGGAAGATTATCCTGCAGTGGGTTACCTATTCTAGGTTGAATCGAAAAATCCATGACTGAATAGGCAGAAGATTTTGCCCGAGCTCATAACACGAATGATACTTAATTGACTTTCATGAAGTGTTGGAAAGAATTGAAACGAAAAGAAAATTAACAGTGAGCATCAGGAAGAGACAACTGAAGTTCCTGAGACATGCAATGAGGAAGGAGGGCTTGGAGAACCTGATACTAACAGGCCAGATAGGGGGAAAAGAGATAGAGGAAAACAGCGGATAACATATTTAAAGGGCCTGAGCAGGTGGATCGCGGAACGGGAGTTGCGTGGTTTAACAGGAGTGTGCTAAGAGCCACCGGGGAAAGGAAGACGTGGAAGACCATGATCGACTACATCCTGAAGAGACAGGGCACATAGAAGAAGACTCTATATGCTGTTTATAAGAAATTATAATCTGGGTATAAAATGGGGGACCAATTTTATATTATAATCAATATTTAAAATGATTCCTCATTTTGTGACCATGCTAGTTTCTATACATTTACATTCTAGATTTATGGGCTTGAGCTAGTGGATGACAGAACGGGGGTTGCATTCATCTCTTTCCTCCAGTTATGGGTTAAATAACAGGACAGATTGGGTTCTATAGCCTTAGTTGGCAACCAGTCTACCGTAGAAAGTAATGGCAACCTACTGCGGGATAATCTTCTGCGCAGTCAATCATGTCTCTTTAGAGACATGATCGCCCAAGTGTGTATCACGTATGGCACTTAACTGACTGACTGAATATAATAGTTGAAAATATGATTGAAGCTTCTACTGGGTATAAAGTGGAGGATCAGTTTTATATTGTTATGAAGTAATAAACTGATCCCCAAACAATTACTACTTAATAATATAATACATCTTTTCTACTTTTAGCTATGAGTCAAATAACAGGACAGATTGGGTTCTATAGCCTTGGTTGGCAACCAGTCTACCGCAGAAAGCAATGGCAACCTACTGCGAGATAATCTTCTGCCCAATCAATCATGTTTCTTTCGAGACATGATCGCCCAAACGTGTATCACGTATGGCACTTAACTGACTGACTAATTGACTGGTAGCAAACTTCCTGCATACGGACGGGTAACGAATTTAGCAGATATACAAAGATAGAAAGGGGCGTAAGACAAGGATGTGTCTTTTCACCGGATGTATTCAACTTGCACAGCGTGACTATTTTGAGGACTCTAGATGTTATGCCAGGATTTGTTATCGGAGGCCACAATTTGAACAGAAGGTACGCAGGTGGTACAGTGGTGATTGCAGACACGGAAAGGAAACTACAAGACCTCCTACAGAAGATAACTGAAGAAAGTGACAAAAAAGGACGACAAACATTCTGCAAGAAAACCGAATGCATGGTCATCAGCAAAAAGAGCAGCCCAAAATGCCAAATACAATTGGGGGATACTAAAGATGGAAAGTACGATACAGAGACCGAGAGGCGAATTGGCATGGCGAAGGAAGCATTCCAGAAGTTGAGTAAAGTATTAAGAGACAAGAAAATTTCACTAGA
>JBBBDQ010001240.1:2140000-2142500 GCA_037127315.1 Ascarosepion bandense | reverse complement strand
TTGTTTCTTTTCTTTCTTTTCCTGTAAAATCTTTTTTTCTTGTTAAACCTTTTAATTTCTTTTTTTTTCTTTTTATTTGTTCGTTTCTTTCTTTATTTTTCGTTCTTTCTTTCTGTCTTTCTTTTGGTTTATTTGTTTGTTTTTTTCTTGTCACTTCATTTAATTTTTCTTTCTTTCTTTCTTATCTCTTCAAATCTGACTAATTAACCCATAGCTGGGGGTGAGAAATGGTGGATTCATACCTTTCCTAAAGGTATTTGCTCGTATGTAAATATAAAGAAGCCGACTGGGATTGGAACTCGCTTCTATTACGAGCCATTAATCTTTATTCCACCTGCACATCCAAACTTACAGCTCCTGGAATTCTCAAACTTATCGTTGCTTAACTTCAGTGATTGTACAGGAACAAAACGCTTGAATGCCACCCCGACGACAAATGACATCGTAAGGTAATAAGGTAAATTTTTGTTTTCTTCCCCGAATACCTTTACCCCGTCAAATCTTTCCTAAACTTCCTTAATTCCGTGCAAATATATATGCTGAACTCAAATCGATAATTGTTTATTGAAGAAACCTACTTTTTTCCTGTTATCGACCGGAAAAAAATCGGACTATATCTCACCCCTAACCACTGTTCTCATATCTGATTCACCGCTGAATGACTTGAGGCGTAGTTTACTTATTTCGGCCTGTTTACTTCCTTTGACCAAATACTCTGCGATTTGTTCGGTTTCGGGACCCATTTTCCGCGTAGTAATTGCAAAAAGGATAGTAAATTGGTCGAAAAATTGGCAAACTACGCGTGAAGTCATTCTGCAGTGAATAACATTTTTTGAAGCGTGGTTACAGGGTGAGATAAACAGCGAAAAGAAGTTCGTTATTTTTCTGGTTGTACACTTGAAAAAAGGTAGGTTTCGTCAATAAACAATTATCGATTTGAGTTCAGCATTTACATTTGCACGGAAATAAGGATGTTTTGAACAGATTTGAAGGGGTAAAGGCATTAGGGGAACAAATAAAAAATTTACCGGTAATATTTACGAATATCTTTAGTGGAACATGTTACAGTTCATTTAACATGGGTACGCAACCATAATTATCTTCTTCTTCTTCTTCTTCTTCTTCTTCTTCTTCTTCTTCTTTGTGCCGTGTCCCTTCAGGACATAGGCGGTCATGGCCGCCACATCTCCCTGTCCCTTGTAGGTCTTAACAACCTTTCTCAAAGTGGGGGATCTGTTTATATAATGATTATAATATAGAATTGATCCCCCACTTTACAATCACATTATAATTTCTTATTTGCTTATAAAATCTTGATTAATCATGAATGCACCTCTTCTCAATCCTGATTAGATACACAGGCATGTTTTCGATTTATTTTTTGTGCCGTGTCCCTTCTTGACGTAGGCGATCATGGCCGCCACACTCCCTGTCCCTTGTAGGTCTTAACATCCTTTCTCTTGTTACCCCTCCCAAACTCCGCTCTGCTATCCATTTGCTCAATCCCATAAATCTAGAATATAAATGTATACAAACTACCATAGCCACAAAGTGAGGGATAGGTTTATATAATGATTATTATAAAGAATTGATCCCCCACTTTATATTCACATTATAATTTCTTATTTGTTTATAAATTTCTGATTAGTTATAAATGCACCTCTTCTCAATACTGATTGGCTACACAGACATGTCTTAAATTTATTTCTTCTTCTCCATCTTCGTGCCGTGTCCCTTCAGGACATAGGCGATCATGGACCTCCACCTTTCACTATCCCTTGTAGCTCTTAACACCATTTCAATCTTTATACCTTCTGAACCCCGCGCTGCTATTTATTTGCTCAAGCCTATCAAGTATGTTACGTGTTGCTTTCCCATGTCTGTCTTTTCTTCTGTCTTGAGAGCATCATATTCTCTAAGCCTCCCTTCCTCATCACTTCAGCTGTCTTTTCCTTTGTTTTCAGCGAAATTTTCTTGTCACTTCATACTCTACTCAGCTTCTGGAATGCATACGTCTATTGTACAGGTGAAGAGGCTCATCCCTTGTTTCCTGTTTAGGATGCGGTTTCCGGTTTTCTCTTTTCCAATCTTCTCACTTTTTTTTTTCAATTGGAGTAGTTAGACTAAACTATCGCCCGGTTCACACTCCACCCACGTCTATTGAACAGGTTAAGAGGCTCATCCCTTGCTTCCTGTTTAGGATGCGGTTTTCCGGTTTTCTCTTTTCTTTTCCAATCTTCTCACTTTTTTTTTTTTGCAATTGGAGTAGATAGAGCTGTCTATCGCCCGGTTCACACTCCACCTACGTCTATTGAACAGATGAAGAGGCTCATCCCTTGTTCCCTGTTTAGGATGTGGTTTCCGACTTTCTTTTTTCCAATCTTCTTACCACTTCTTTTCTTTTCTTTTTTCAATTGGAGTAGATAGACTAAACTATCGCCCGGTTCACACTCCACCCACGTCTATTGAACAGGTGAAGACGCTCATCCCTTGTTCCCTG
>JBBBDQ010001240.1:2050000-2137500 GCA_037127315.1 Ascarosepion bandense | reverse complement strand
GTTCCTCTTCACTTCTTTTTGTTTTATACTTCCCCAGGAGGAGTTAAAAAAAAAAGATTGTCGGGGTGCATTTGATATCTTGAAGAATTTGAGATTTGAGGGCATATGATGCCCCACTTTTTGCTCCTTTTTACTTTTTCCAAAATTTAAAACGGATTTAAAGAGATTATTGTACTTTTGCTGTGGCATAATTATATGCCAAGATTGGTGAACTGAATAGGAAGAATATGTGTATTCATGGCTCTGGGTGATTCCCTTCTGAGTGGGTCCCGAAAAAAGCAGCCGTAAATATCGAAAAAAAAAGGACCTGATTCCTCACTTTATCGCAAACCCCAAATCCATCACTTAAAAAAAAAATATCCCCCTGCCGATTTCTGAACAAACATCCAACACTTAGCAAACTCCCCGTACTGCTGGTGCCTGTAAGAATCCGTACAAGAAATACCATACCCGTCTATTCGGGTTAAAGTTCGACGAGGCGTCAGACTGAGAACGTGGGCGGAAAGCGATTGCTGGTATGAAGCTGGGTGAGAAAAAATGTGGGAGGAAAAGGAGAAAGTTTTCGCCGCGTTACGCGTGGCGCGAAGCGGTGGAAGTTTGGGATACCATTCGAGAAATATGGGGCTGGGCGGACATGTGAAAATCTCAGGAAGGCTTTAGAGCTAATTCCATAAAATACTGATAGACAAATAAATGAAAAGAATGTCATTGGTCCTGACCTGGCATCTTTGTCTCAGTTCTTTTTCCCGCTGCTTTAATGTAGCTTAAATGTGCTTTTCATTGTCAGCCAGTCACTTAAGAGCCATACTAGCTAGAGGGGGGAAGGATGTATTATATTATTCAGTATAAATTAATGGGGGATCAGTTTATTACTTCATAACTATATAAAACTGATCCCCCACTTTATGCCCAGTAGAAGCCTTAATTATTTTTTCAACTATTATATTCAGTCAGTCAGTTAAGTGCCATACGTGATACACGCTGCGGGCGATCATGTCTCGAAAAAGAACCCAATCTGTTCTATTATTTGACTCATAGCTAGAGAGGGAAGAAATGTATTATATTATTAAGTAGTAATTATTAGGGGATCAGTTTATTACTTCATAACTATATAAAACTGATCCCTCACTTTATGCCCAGTAGAAGCCTTAATAATGTTTTCAACTATTATATTCAGTCAGTCAGTTAAGTGCCATACGTGATACACGCTGCGGGCGATCATGTCTCGAAAAAGAACCCAATCTGTTCTATTATTTGACTCATAGCTAGAGAGGGAAGAAATGTATTATATTATTAAGTAGTAATTATTAGGGGATCAGTTTATTACTTCATAACTATATAAAACTGATCCCTCACTTTATGCCCAGTAGAAGCCTTAATAATGTTTTCAAATATAATATTCAGTCAGTCAGTTAAGTGCAATACGCGATACACGCTTTGAGCGATCATGTCCTAAAAGACCCATGACCGACTGCGCAGAAGATTATCCCGCAGTAAATTGCCATTGCTTTTTGCTGTAGACTGGTTGCCAACCAAGGCACTGTGGATAGTGGATTACATAAGAAAGTTGAAGTATTAGGCAGGAGGAGAGTGAAGACAAAGATGAAAGAGCTACAGGGGGTTAAAGAAAAAGGGTAAGAGAAGGATGTGAACACAGGAGTGAAGACAGTTGAGAAGGTAGAGAAAAAGGAAGAGAACAAGGTACACGGGGGGATGTGGAAAGGGCTGGAGTTAAGTGGATAAAAGATGGGAATTGACATTGCATTTAAATTCCTGGAGGTTGTAGCCGTTAGGAAAGCAAGTATATGGAAGGGAATTCCACAGGCAGGAAAAGAAGCTGAAGGAGTAGAATTTCATGTTCTTTTTCCCTCCGCCTTAAAGTAGCTTCCCACTTTCGCAAGGTTACTTGGGCATAAATTAATGCAAGGAATTCAACTGGAATTCGAACTCGGCTTCCTAAATTCTCGTTCGAAGCCGATGTCCACTGCACCACAATGCATATCCTATTGCAATTCTTCTAAGAGCCGAAAGGTCGTACAAGAGGGCAACAAAGATGAGGACAATAGTCCGAATAATTTAAATACTATGAAGAAAGACTGTTTACAGTTTTTTTTTTAGTCAAAGCCAGCGGACTGGTATCTAGGGACAAATTCGGATACTGGATGATCGCTGACAGAAGATCGACACGAATAATGGACTTTATCTAAACTTATTTATGAAAGGAACTTTGTCTGTGTGCGTGTCTGTGTGTGTGTGTGTGTCCGTTACCTATAGACTCCGAAACGGCTGAAACGATTTTCTTGAAATTTTACACAGTTGTACTATAAGCGTCTGCGAGTGTTCTTAGCTAGGTTTTGGGTCGAGGTACCCCCGATAAATATCGAAAATCGATAATAGAAAAATTCGGGTTATAGAAGGATTTTAATCAAATTTAATACACTCATAGACAAAGACATAAAAAACGATATTCAGAAGTATCAAGGTTGCAGTTCTTACAATAGTGCAGAAAATCGATAACACACACACACACACACACACACACACACACACATATATATATATATATATATATATATATAAGACAAGATGTTTGTGTGTGTGTCTGTTTATCTGCCTGTATGTCTGTATTTTTTCAGACCTTTTATTTTAGTTTTTGCTTCGGGTTTGGCTCTAAGTAGGTATAATTGGAGTTCTTAGTCTCAGCCATGATACCATTTACTCAGAGGACTTATTTAGCCTTCAAAATTCAGTTTACGACGAAAAACTTATTTGATATCGATACCATGAAATCAAAATTTGACTTACATCCATTCATTTTTCTTTCAGTCTGCGGTTTCGCTTTAACTGGAAACAACTATTGCTTTTTAGTCTTTCGTGCCAACGTCCAAAGAGTTAGAGCTCCAGGACCATGGATTAATTTTAAAGCTTTCATTTTACCCGAGCAACGCCGGGCTATACTGCTAGTTTTGAAGAATAAATGTTAGTGTTGCTTTATAAAATTTTGTTGTTTTCTTTCCTCTTCCTAAGAGAGTGTAGTCTTTCTAACCAACCTAATATATTGTTGGTATCCTGGTTTTATGAAAGAGTGACGAAAAGTTCTTAATTCTAACAAGATTTGGTCAAAAACATAAAACAACCGAATTTGTTTTGAAATATTTTAGTTAGACTGCTAGCTTTTCCTAAAGAACAGTATAATTTTTTTCTTTACTAGTCGCTACTTGATTCAGTAAAATCATTTTCCTGTGTGGACTGAAACTCGAGGAAGCGTTGCTTAGACGATTGGAGATTTTTGCCGACCGCAAATTACGTGTACGGACAATTTTGATTAATCTTTTTCCGATTATATATTGACAGTGATATTAATATGTACAAGAAATAAAACGTTACATTTTCTTCAAGGCTAATTCCAAGACATCCATAACAAAGTCTACAAAATATGGCCCTAGTGACTTGGCTGTCAAGCTAAAAGACGCCAACATCTCCCCGCACAAACAGCCCATGGATGCATATATATATATATATATATATATATATATATATATATATAAAGTGAAAGAACACGTAGATTATATATATATATATATATAAGTGAAATAACACGTAGATTATATATATATATATATATATATATATATATATAAGTGAAAGAACACGTAGATTATATATATATATATATATAAGTGAAAGAACACGTAGATTATATATATATATATATTAAAAAATCCTAATAACTATTCCCACTCCTACTCCTCCCCACCTTATATAAATTTCCTTATTTCCTCCTTTTATTAAATCCGAAGAAAACCAGCCATTAAGCTATAAAAGATTATACCTTAACTTTTAATGTTAAATCTGTCTACAAAATTTTCGATACCTTCATTAATCATCTCTATCTATTCTCTTTTGTCACTCAAAATTTTAACGGAAAATTTACAAGACTTATTCCCTTATCCCTCACCCCACCCACATCTCAAACACAATTCGCCAAATATAAGAAAAAGACTTTCTATTCCTTTCCAGACTAACTGATGAGACATTGTCATTTCAATGTTGAAACAAAAGGTACACTTTGTATATATATATATATATATATATATATATATAATTACAATTTGTTTCCTCGAAAAAAACAGCCTTCAAAATACTCAATGTAGCACTACACGCGCACGCACGCACACACACACACACACACACACACACACACACACACACACACACACACACACACATTATATATATTGTGTGTATTTTGGCAGCATTTTTTCATTAATACAGGTTTCATTGAATAATATAGACAAGTTCTGTCTATTTTGTGTAAGATCCGTTCGTATGATCTGATATAACTCCACTCTGTTAATAATAATTTCAATGTTCTATGTCCACTGAACATTAAATGTTCATCCTTTGATAATGGCTTATGTAAGCCGAAAGCTCAGACCTGATAAAAAAATCAACAATTATTGCGATTTCTTGTCGTCTTTCCATGACAACACTATCAAGCTAATCAGATCATACGAACGGATCTTACACAAAATAAATAGACAGAACTTGTCTATATTATTCAATGAAACCTTTATTAATATATATATATATATAAAGAACGAAGACAATTTAAAACAGTGCTCAAAATAGGAATGGGGCAATGAATATTTAGTATATATTATACTTTAGAACATGTACAAACTAGAATGTACTACAAAATTGTACATTTTGTTTCGACATTGAAAGAACAATGTGTCTCATCAGGGAGTTAGTAATGGTGGTAATAATGAAAGTAATTTTTTGGTTTCTCTTTTTGTTTTCTCATTTTTCCTCTCATCTTTACCTCGTACGAAAAAAAAAATGCAATAAAAGGAAGTGAATTTTCATAGATTTTCTTTTCCAAAATAACGTTTATTACCACCATTACTGACTACCTGATGAGACATTGTTCTTTCAATGTCGAAACGAAATGTACACTTTTGTAGTAGATTGTAGTTTTTACATGTTCTAAAGTATAATATATATATATATATATATATATATATATATATATATATACACTCCTTATAGGTATATGTATTAATTTACGTCACTATATATATATATAGAGAGAGAGAGAGAGAGAGAGAGAAAGGACAATTTTAGTAGCAGAATAGATACATCAAATGTAATACTATATAGTGCGAAGCAAAAAATGGAAAAAGAAAAAAAGAAAAAAAATTAGCTTAAAAGTAGGTTGACACTTTGACCGTTAGGAGAAAAACAAAAAAAAAAGGAAATAATGAAAGGAATAAGTGTGTAATCCTTAGAAACTACTGGCCAAATTTCAAAGTGAATCTTTATTCTGATTAGTCAAAAGGAACACACTCATAAATTTTATATTTTACCACATACATGAATAGCAAACCGATGGCTTTTTGTATTTGAATGTAAATCATTTTCACAACCAACACCCAACATTGCCTTATGATGAGATTCTATCTCGAAAAATTCATAATTATATTATGCTCTACAATATTTGTTGTATTGCTGTTTATAAAAAAATAAAAATTTTTTTTTAATCGTATCACCCCGAGCAAGGCGGTAATGCCACTGATGTGCAAGGGGCTACGTAAGAGTGAAAAGATTGGAAAAGAGAAAGCCGGAAACCACATCCTAAACAGGGAATAAGGGATGAGCCTCTTAACCTGTTCAATAGACGTGGGTGGAGTGTGAACCGGGCGATAGATAGATCTATCTACTCCAATGCCAGGGAACTCAAAATTGATTGTAGTTTTTACATGTTCTAAAGTAAAATATATATATGTATATACCCTCCTTATAGGCATATTTATTAATTTACGTCACTATATATATATATATATATATATATATATATATAGAGAGAGAGAGAGAGAGAGAGAGAGGACATTTTTAGTAGCAGAATAGATACATCAAAGGTAATACTATATAGTGCGAAGCAAAAAATGGTAAAAGAAAAAAAAGAAATAAAATTAACTTAAAAGTAGGTTGACACTTTGACCGTTAGGAGAAAAAAGAAAAAAAGGAAAAAAAAAATAATGAAAGGAATAAGTGTGTAATCCTTGGAAATTACTGGCCAAATTTCAAACTGAATCTTTATTCTGATTAGTCAAAAGGAACACACTCATAAATTTTATATTTTACCACATACATAAATAGCAAACCGATGGCTTTTTGTATTTGAATGTAAATCATTTTCATAACCAACATGCAACATTGCCTGATGACAAGATTCCTTCTCGAAACATAGAAATTTCCGTGTCGCAATGTACTTTTAATTCATAATTACATGATTATATTATGCACTACAATATTTACTGTATTGAGAACTTTTTATAAAAGAGTAAATGTCAGAGAACTCAAAATAGTAAAACCTTGGGTCCTCTTCACCTGAATTTATATATATATATATTATTTTTTTTCCGAAATGCAAACAGTATTTTTATGTTCATGATTTGTTTCAGTTTTTTTTTATTATGTTACCATAAAATAGAATACAAGTTCGACTCATATCGGGAGACATGTTTCGCTAATAGCACCTCACGAATATTAATTTCACGGTTTCAGATTTAAAAAATGGACACCAGATTAGAGGTATTCCTCTATTAACATCACGTTTATATATATATATTTCTAAACATATACTGCTAAATATAAGAGACATTGAATGTCTATTATGTTTCACCATGAGCCGTTCTAAACGCCGTATTTTGGCTTTAATTTCAGTTGAAAATAAAAACAAAAATTCTCCAACATTTGGATAATTTTTTATTAATTTGTTCTAAGCTTTCGGCTCACATGAGCCATCTTCAGAGAGATTATTAAGACGGTAATACAGTAACATCCACCATCACCGACGATTTTATTTTGTGTTGACATAAAACTCTGCTAGGCAACGGCAATAGTTACCAAAAATAACAAACGCAGTTCGCAAATTTGCAATGCGGTTCTATGACGTCACACCACGTGATAGAACAGAACCATGTATTCAAATGCAATGTAATATGTTATGGCCAGATTTAAACGTGATTTTATTAAGTGTGGGTTGTTTGGATTGAATGTACATGGCCTCCAATATCTGAAGGTTCTTTTTACTGTGTGTATGAGTAATATATACAAGTATATATATATATATATATATATATGTGTGTGTGTGTGTGTGTGTGTGTGTGTGTGTGTGTGTGTGTGATTTAATAAATATACAAATGGGTATACACTCAAGTTTACGCATATATAAAAAAAAATATCGCCCAGGTGTTAATCAAACAGAGAGGTAATTATTATGTATTAATAAATATACATGTTAGTTTTTTTTCCATAGCACGACTCAGAGTTTCATGCACTACACAGTCATCAGGTGCATGTTTGTAATATGCACCTGATGATTGCGTAATGCATAGAACTCCGAGTTGTTCCACCAAAGTAGAATAACAATATATAATAGTTTCATATTTGTTTTAAATTTGGGTAAGTGGTCTATTTTAAATGTTTGATTACGTCGTAGAAAAAACAGTCATGCATTGATTCCTACACCCATACTGTTTCTATCTATCTATCTATCTATCTATCTATCTATCTATCTATCTATCTATCTATCTGTATATCTGTCTCTCACTCTCTCTCTCTCTCTCTATATATATATATATATATAAACTATAATTTATAATAAAACTATAGATAGACTAAAACTATAATTAAACTATATATATATATATATATATATATATATATATATATATATATATTACTGCGATTCTCTGGTCTTGTCGCATTCATTCCTTCAGTCAGTTAGTTAAGTGCCATACGTGATACACGCTTGGGCGATCATGTCTCGAAAGAGACATGACTGACTGGGCAGAAGATTATCCCGCAGTAGGTTGCCATTGCTTTCTGCGGTAGACTGGTTGCCGACCAAGGCTATAGAACCCAATCTGTCCTGCTATTTAACCCATAACTGGAAGGAAGAGACGGATTAATACCTTTCCCAAGGGTATTTGCGCGTAAGTGAATACAATGGATTCAACTGGAATTCGAACTCGGCTCCCCGGTTTCTCGTTCCGAGCCGATATCCACTGTACCACAACGCACAAAATTTCCTTAAACTCCAGCGTCTGTCTTTCATTCATCTTTTTAGTTTTTTTACATGTCAATTTTTGTTTTTTTAGTTATTCCACCCCTTCTTTTTTTCTCTACATCTTCTTCTTCTTCTTCTTCTTCTTCTTCTCTACTTCTTCTTCTTCTTCTTCTCTACTTCTTCTTCTTCTCCTTCTTCTCTACTTCTTCTTCTTCTTCTTCTTCTTCTCTACTTCTTATTCTTCTTCTTCTTCTCTACTTCTTCTTCTTCTCCTTCTTCTCTACTTCTTCTTCTTCTTCTTCTCTACTTCTTCTTCTTCTCCTTCTTCTCTACTTCTTCTTCTTCTCCTTCTTCTCTACTTCTTCTTCTTCTCCTTCTTCTCTACTTCTTCTTCTTCTTCTTCTCTACTTCTTCTTCTTCTTCTTCTTCTCTACTTCTTCTTCTTATTCTTCTTCTTCTTCTTCTCTCCTTCTTCTTATTATTCTTCTTCTCTACTTCTTCTTCTTCTTTACTTCTATCCACATATTTTCATTGTTCTTCTTGTTTTTCCTCCTCATCTTCTTCCTCTTCTTCTTCTTTGTTCATATTTCTTTATTATTCTCTCAACTTTTATTTCCTTAATAAACATCTCTATCTCTTTATTTTTCGTTTCATAACCTCCTTTTCTTTCTTCCTCTTCTTCTCCCCCCCCCACACATCGATGACCATTTTCTGCCGTCTTTCTCATTTTCTAAGCAAATTATTCTCGATGCCAAATCTACAACTTCACCCACCATTAACTTTTCAATGCCTTTGTTTGATTTACCATTTGTACCTAAGTTGGGAGTGTGGGTGGTGTTGGTGGTGGTGGTGGCGGTGGCGGTGGAGGGGCATTTTGGGATTGTTTTCTTACGCCCTCATTTGCATTTCTCTCTGTCACTACGACTAAACGCACTATTCATTGCACGCATTTGTCGTGGAATCAATCATCATCACCATCATGTATCATCACCATATCGTCAGTCCCACCACCACCACCAACACCATCATCATCATAATCATCAACATTCCTATAAACATCATCATAATAATCATCAGTCATATATCATCATCATCATCATCATCATGCCTATCATTACCATAAGTCACATCATCGTCAGTCCCACCACCACCACCAATACCATCATCATCATAATCATCAACATTCCTATAAACATCATCATAATAATCATCAGTCATATCTTATCATCATCATCATCATCATCATCATGCCTATCATCACCATAAGTCACATCATCGTCAGTCCCACCACCACCACCAATACTATCATCATCATAATCATCAACATTCCTATAAACATCATCATAATAATCATCAGTCATATCTTATCATCATCATCATCATCATCATGCCTATCATCACCATAAGTCACATCATCGTCAGTCCCACCACCACCACCAATACCATCATCATCATAATCATCAACATTCCTATAAACATCATCATAATAATCATCAGTCATATCTTATCATCATCATCATCATCATCATGCCTATCATCACCATAAGTCACATCATCGTCAGTCCCACCACCTCCACCAACATCATCATCATCATCATTCTTATAATCATCATCAAAAATAATCATCTTTTAATCATCATCATCTCTATTGTCACCATAAGTCACATCATCGTCAGTCCCACCCCCACCACAATTATCATCAAAATCATCATCATAATCCTCATCATTCCTATAATCATCATCATAATAATCATCAGTCACATATTTTTATCGTCATCATCACCACAATCATCATCATGTCTATCATCACCTTAAGTCACATCATCGTCACTCCCACTACCACCACCAACACTACCATCATCATGATTCCTATAACCATCATCATCATAATCATCAGTGACATCTTTTTATCATCATCATAATCATCATCATTCCGATAATCATCATCACAATCATCATCATTTTAACTCTGAACACTGACCCTTGAACTTGCTCTTTTATTTCTCATCCACATTACCATCATTAACAAAATTCCCCCAAAATCTTCACGAGCCATTTTCTTTTTTTTATTTTCTTTTTTTTATTTTCTTTTTTTTATTTTCTTTTTTTTTATTTTCTTTTTTTTATTTTCTTTTTTTTTTTTTATCGGAATCCAGTCCGTAATTATTTCTTAGATTTTTTTTTTTCCTGCCCATTTTTTTTTTTTTTCGTTTTGTTTGTTTCCGCTTGGGTTGCTCCACATGAAGCGAGGACAGAAGACATCGTCGCAATCTCCACCCACCTCTCTCTCTCTCTCTTTTTAACTGGCTTCATCTTTCATGCGGCCTGAGGGGAGGGGCTTGTTTGTTTAAGTTGCGACATGTGCTGCAGATATTGCGGCAAGAAAAGCAAGCAAAATACTTTTCCAAACGCCCAGTTTTTTTCTTTTTCTTTTTTTGTTTTTAATTGGCATTTCTATCTTCGTTAAATAGCGATACAGAGAGTCGGGATGTCAGCCCAAACCAGAACAATGCCTCTCATAGAAACAGGGATAGGATTCAGCTACGAATGACATTTGCCGATCAAGCCAGGCTGCCACCATAATAATGCTTAAAGTGATAAAATCTGACGGATTAATAAATAAAAAGTCCATTATTTCATTAGAAATTGCTTTATTCACGTTTGAATTTGAAACTGAGCTGGTATACAATTTCAAGAGTTTATGACGAAAAGGATTTTGATTGAAGCCTTTCTTGGCCAACAAATGTCCTTCCTGGCTTCGTTGGTATAAACATGTCGGATATAAATATGGTTATCCCTGCAATAGGGATATATTTCTCGCAGCCAAAACAAGCTTAACATGTTTGTTTCCAGACATGATAATCTAAGCGTGTATCACATACATGGTCGTATCTGACTACCGGGCACACGGGGCACGGGTCCGGGCCGATTCGTGCAATCATAGTGAAAATCCGGGCAAGGAAAAATGTCTTCGTCAGAAATCAAACGAAACAATTCACGAAGAAAGAAAGAAAGAAAGAAAGAAAGAAAGAAAGAAAGAAAAACGAAGAAAACATCCGAATGAACCCAGTAAAAATCTGTTTGTTTATTTATTAATATTGGGAGAAAAGACTGGTTATACTCAGAAAGTCCTAACCCGATTTCCTGCTTTCGTTCACGTTCTGTGCCTAATTTCCATTGGAATAGCCGAAAAAATCCGCAAAAATCATAGTTTCTGGAAACGAATGACGTCATCACATTCTCAACTAACAAATCCGGGCAATTTTCTCTGTGCCCGGTGTTTTTTTAGCATCAGCTACGGCCCTGATCACATATGACGCTTAAATGATATAATTAGTAAAATTGAGAATAAAATCAGCAATTTAAAAAAAAAAGAATATTTTTTTGTTTTATCTTTTTATCTTTAAGTTCGTGCAAAATGTCGCCATTTTAACTTCTTCAGTAACGGGCCCCTGCGAAGTGACGTCGCCATGTTAGGAACGAGACTTCTTCTACCGATAACATGGCGTTGTATAAAATAGTATAAAAGGAAACCACTCAGTGCTGTCTCTCTTATTTTATTTTTGTTGTGGAGTACAACAGAGAAGATTGCGAGTTGAATGTAAGTCCAAATGTCAGTCCCTGAGGTTCGACGTACTGGTGGGAACTTTTTATTATCACGTAGTAACACAGAGTAACTTGCCAGGTCTCTGACATATTCTTTTCTCTGACTACTTGCTACATTGTTACTTATATGAGGAGGGAGAGTTCACTATCCCTAGACAGGTGAGCTCACCATAATAGATAGATAGATAGATAGATAGATAGATAGATAGATAGATAGATAGATAACAGTATGTGTTATGGTTAAAATAAGAGAGATAGTGTTGATGAGTACAACATAGACGATTGTGCATTATATGTAAGTACAAATGTCAGTCCCTTAGGTTCGACGTACTGGTGGGAACTATGTATTATCGCGTAGTAACACAGAGTTAACTTGCCAGGTCTCTGACTACTTGCTACACTGTCACTTATATTAGGAGGAAGAGTTCACTGTCCCTAGACAGGTGAGCTCACCATAATAGATAGATAGATAGATAGATAGATAGATAGATAGATAGATAGATAGATAGAAAGAGAGATAGATAGAAAGAGAGATAGATCGATAGATAAAACTGAGCTATCCAGAAGAGACATGGCTTGTGGAAGTAGAACAATCTATTCCAGTCGAAGTAAAGGGTTTGATTTGAAATTCTAATATATATGTTGTGGACACGTGAAGTTTGTTTGAATCCTTGTCACCATAGAAGATTGTGCATTATATGTAAGTACAAATATCGGTCTCTTAGGTTCGACGTACTGGTGGAAACTTTGTATTATCATGTAGTAATGCAAAGTAACTTGCCAGGTCGCTGACTCGTATTTTCTCCCTGTCTACTCGCTACACTGTCACTTATATTAGGAGGGAGAGTCCACTATCCTAAGACAGGTGAGTTCACTATAACAACATATGACCTGAAGAAGGTCAGAGTGTACAGCTAATAACTTCCTCCTGATATAAAGCATGTTTCAAAACTGGAGATATAACAAATTTTGCAACATTATCAATATGATATGAGCATTGAAAATAAAATATATATATATACTTACAGTAAAATATGAAACACTTGATTAGGTGCTATGGCAGAATTGATTAAACTTTTTGATTGAGATATGTCTCTTTGTTTTTAAGGAGATTGTTCAGCGTTTATATAGTAGGACTGACATTATGTAACATTTCACTACTCTTTTCTTTGTTTTAATGAAAGTTTTTTGTTTCTTAATATTTTACTTAGTTTTTGGAAGGCATCTTTTGCTACCCCAATGCACTTTCAAATATCAGTGTTTGTGGTGGTATACAACATAGAAGATTGTGCATTGTATGTAAGTACAAATATCGGTCCCTTATTTTCGACTTACTGGTGGGAACTTTATATTATAACGTAGTCACGCAGAGTAACTTGCCAGGTCGCTGACTCGTATTTTCTCCCTGTCTACTCGCTACACTGTCACTTATATTAGGAGGGAGAGTCCACTATCCTAAGACAGGTGAGTTCACTATAACACGATATGACCTGAAGAAGGTCAGAGTGTACAGCTAATAACTTGCTCCTGATATAAAGCATGTTTCAAAACTGGAGATATAACAAATTTTGCAACATTAGCAATATGATATGAGCATTGAAAATAAAAAATATATATATACTTACAGTAAAATATGAAACTGTTGATTAGGTGCTATGGCAGAATTGATTAAACTTTTTTATTGAGATATGTATAGTTACCCCCCTTAGTTATCTATCCACAACTCAATATCTTGAAAAATACTGAAAAGGAAGTCATCTTTCGCGATCCCCATATGGCTTCAAATGTGTTCTATGTCCCGTCTTCTTTTCAAATATTTCGCAGGTATTTAATTGCTTGATTTTGGTATTTCCGGGAGTGTTGTGGAGTACAACATATAAAATTGTGCATTGTATGTGAGTACAAATGTCGGCCCCTTAGGTTCGACGTACTGGTGGGAACTTTGTATTATAGCGTAGTAACACAGAGTTAACTTGCCAGGTCGCTGACTCGTATTTTTCTTTATATTTATTGTAATAAATACAATTGTACCACAATGCCGATTGAGGGGGGGGGGCAAAAAACTCAGGTTGGTCTTCAGTACCTATCCTATACCTAGCTAATCCAACTCACGACCCAAACATACTTTACAATTTTCTCATCCACCACAAGAACATGTCCATCAGCATTCAATCCTTCATACACCAAAATACCTCAAACGTACCAGGGACATAAAAAAATCCAAATGAGCATAAAAATTTTATTCTTATCAATAAGTACAAAAATATACTTAAAAATATATCATGAAATGATATGTGGGAAGGGGCATGACATAAATTCCCAAAACAAAAAAAAATTTGAACAAAAAATAAAAACAGAAATCATGATGTTAGTTGGACCCAACCAACCCACAAAACAAAGAGGCCGCTGTATTCTGCCAAAGGACAAAATCAAGAAGCGTTCTTTCTACAGGGAGTGGAGAAGAGAAAATAAAATGGATGGGGATAATATAATCCTGACCCAGACGAGATAAAACGGGACAAAAATAAAAACTCGGGAAATTGGAAATCTCGACCTGGGTCATAACAAAAGATAATGCCGGGGGACAGGCTAGGAATCACATTCATTGCCATTAACTAGGTACACAAAAATGAACTACCTTAACCAGTAGAGGGTTCCAAAGGAATCCACCCCGATGTGACTAGTAGATCTAAAAGAGAAAATTAAGGCTAGCCCCGTTCACGCGAACCAGGCTCGCCACATTTACCCACCTTTCGCTAAATCTGTCGGAGTCAACCGTTTCCAATCAGATCTAATCTTAATTTTGAGCTGACTCATATTTTTCTCCCTGACTACTCGCTACACTGTTACTTATATTAGGAGGGAGAGTCCACTATCCCTAGGCAGGTGAGTGCACCATAACATCCACGAGTTGCCGTTGTGTCAAGACGTGTCTCGTTTCGTCTTTGGAGACAAAACACACAGATATGTCATGGTTTTCACAGACATGTCATGGATATTTCCACGTGATGTAATGGTTATCAAGTAAGCTGGACTTGCTAAATCAATTACTGAGTAGTGAGTTTGATCTTCACTGGGTTCCCCATACTTTCGGACTAGTGTCTAGTTATACTTACCTGGCACATATCTGTTTCGAGTAGGGACCAAAATCATCTCTCAGTTGTGTCTCAGTCCTCGAAGACAGAGTGCGGTCTCAGTTGTAGCTCCGTCGGCGAGGGCAGGGTTGCATCTGAGAAAAATTATACTGTGCAGATGCCTGGTCCTGGGGAACAGTGTCCCGCGGTCGCGCCATCCCAGTGCAGCAGAGGGGTGGACTAGGTGCTCGTCACTGGGGCAAGCTCAACCGGCGGTTGAGGGAACTGAGGAATTTTTGTTCTTTCACCCGTCTGCACGCGGTCGGGCTTCGAACGTTAAAAAAGACCTAGTGTCACATTTTGCTTCAGTAGGGGAGTAAGGTAAAGTTCTAATTTCTGACTAGTGCCACACCTAAGCTACGCTTAGGAAATTAATCTGGGCACCTCGTGGTGGTGTAATGGTTAACAAGCTTGTCTCGCTAGAATCATTAAAACGGAGTAGTGAGTTCGATCCTCACTGGGTGCTCAATACTTTCGGCCTTGTGCCACGTCTCAGCTGCGTTTAGAAAACCATAGTACCACATGTCGCATAGCAAAATGCAGGATTGTTGTGTGTACAAATACATTAAAACCTTTTTATGTTTTGAATGCGCTCAATTAAAGAGGTTATTATATTCAACCGAATGTCTTCACAACTGGCAACACCCTTCTCTTACAAGTTGTAAATCTGGACATACCTTAGACATTTAAAAAAAAAGAAAGAAATTCACCCCAACCAAGGCGACAATGTCAATAATGAAAAGATTTTATAAAGAACTGGAAACTCAACCTTACACAGGAAATAATGAATAAATAATTATCCTTTTTTCAAAACACTGGGGAGAAGTATGACCCGGGCGGTAGGTGAACATTTCTAGTCATATTTAGGAAATTTAAAATTATATTTAGACGGAGACGTTAGAAGTATGGTGTTAAGTAGAATTTAAAAGAAATTAAAAAAACAAATCCTTAACAGTGAACAAAGGGATAACATTCTACTCCTGTTCAAAAATATCGAGGAGGAGTGTGAACTAGACGATAGGTGAACTTGATAAACTCCTATTAAATGCAGCCATTATATCAACATTTTTCTTAAGGTCAATGTCATTCTTCTTGATTTATTACTAAACTTTTTAAAAAGAAGCTTTCTGCCTCCCTCCCATCGTCTCTTAAATACCTCATTGTACTATGCAATGATTCTCGAGGTAAATTGCTTACTAGTATTATTACAGGCATCAAAAAAGGCAAAATTAAGTAAACAAAATTTTATTTAAGTGGAAACACGATAGCAAATTCTCTCGAGTCAGAAAGAAACAAAAGGGACGCCGGATGAACAAGTGAAGAAGCGACAGGAGTGAATTTCCTCGCGGGGCTTTTATCTCTTTGTGCCTTTGAAGACGCATTTGCTGCCGTTATCTGAGCGAAAATTGAACAGAATGGAGTCTTATCTATTTCCCATAGTCGCTTTTACCCAGCGAACAAACATGATCCGAACGAAGCGATTCATTCACTTGTCGAAGGCGATGTTATGAATTTCGTTCATATTTAAGTCCAACAGCAAATAATAACTTCGTGTGCTTCCAGTGTGCTTGTAAAATTGTTTCGTTAGTCTTTTGCTCACAACTGAGTGTTTACCATCCCACAGATAGTTAATTTTCTAAGCGAAGCTTAGACGCGACATAGGGCCGAAAGTATGACGTACCCGGTGAGGATCAAACTCACTACTCAATTGTAGTAGATTCTAGCAAGACAAGCTTGCTAACCATTACACAAGGCCGAGGTGCCAAAACCATCTCACAGATAGTGAGTTGGATAAATAGATTCAAAGATTTCCATATATATATATATATATATACTAACAGTATAGCCCGGCGTTGATCGGGTGTAATGAAAGCTTTAAAACTAATCCATGATTAGTCCTGGAGCTCAGACTCTTTGGACGTTGACACGAAAGACTAAAAAGCAATAGTTGTTTGCAGTTAAAGCGAAACCGTAGGCTGAAAGAAAAATGAATGGATGTAAGTCAAATTTTGATTTCCTGCTATCGATATCAAATAAGTTTTTTTCGTCGTAAACTGAATTTTGAAGGCTAAATAAGTCCTCTGAGTAAATGGTATCATGACTGAGACTAAGAACTACAATTATACCTATTTAGAGCCAAACTCGAAGCAAAAGCTAAAATAAAAGGGCTGAAAAATAGACATACAGGCAGATAAACAGACACACACAAACATCTTGCCTTTTATATATATATATATATATATATATATATATATATATATTATCAATTTTCTGCACTATTGAAAGAACTGCAACCTTGAAACTTCTGAATATCTTATGTCTTTGTCTATGAGTGTATCAAATTTGATTAAAATCGGACCACTCTTTCTATAAACCGATTTTTTCGATTATCGATTTTCGATATTTATCAGGTGTACCTCGACACAAAACCTCGCTAAGAACACTCGCAGACGCTTATAGTACAACTGTGTAAATTTTCAAGAAAATCAGTTCAGCTGTTTCGGAGTTTATAGGCAACCGACACACACAGGCACACACATACACACACACAATGTTCCATTTATAAATAAGTTTAACACCACTGATGTGCAGGGGGGCTACATAATAGTAAAAAGATTAAGTAGAAGAGAGTGAAGAGGAAGACGAACCAGTTAGAAAGGAGCAAGAGAAGGATGGGAATACAGGTGTGATGACAGTTGCAAAGGTGGTGAGAAAGGAAAGGATATACAGCGTGGTGAAGAAAGAACTAGAGTCAAATGGTTAAGAGATGAGTATTGACATTGCATTTAAATTCCTTTGTGTATTTAGTGAACAATTCCTCTTTTATATAAATTTCGTTAAAGACGACTGACAACGGGGCTACTATTAGGCTTTGTAGTTCTTTTTTCTTTTTGCTTTTTTTTAATCATTTCACCCCAAGCAAAGCGGTACCGCCACTAATGTGCAGGGGGTTACATAAGAGAGTTGATGTATTAGGCAGGAGAACAATAAAGACAACGACGAACCAGCTACAAGGGATGAAAAAGAAAGGGCAAGAGAAGAATGTGAACACAGAAGTGAAGACAGTTGCGATGGTAGAGAGAAAGGAAAAGAACAAGATACAAGGGTTGATGTAGAAAGGGCTGGAGTTAAGTGGATAAGAGATGGGAATTGACTTTGCATTTAAATTTCTGGAGGTTATAGCCGTCAGGAAAGCAAATATATGGAAGGGAGTTCCACAGGCGGGAAACGCTAGAAAAACTTGTTCGTACAAGTGTTTTCTTTCTCTGGATACAAAGTGGGTAAAAATTATTAAAATTTCTCCATATCCAACCACTTTCGTCGATTTATTTCAGCCATTATCAAAGACGTTTTTTATATTTTATTGTTTAACTGAATGTGCATTACTTTTGCGTATGTATCTAAAGTCACAGGAATGTTTTGTTTTCCGAACATGGTCAGTCTATTGCGGCCGTGTTCATAGTTAATTTTATTAAGTGTTGACTTTTTCGTTTTTTTTTTTATTTTGAGCGCATCCATTATAATCATTTTTGCATGTAGATAAGGGTATTATACTTGCATTTTCTACTAGTTATTTTGAGAATAGAGTTTAGTAGATTTCCGTGTTTGCTTAAATGAGCCGTAATTAAGCTACGCTCGGGCAGGTGTAGTGTAAATAGTCTAGGTAAGCATCTAGCAGTATGACTAATATAATTAAGAGTTTGGTTTAATCAGGAACACAGTTTCTTAAGAAGGCATTTGAACTCGTAAATATTATTGGTTTTCATTAATTCATATATATATTATAACAATAATAATAATAATTTAGATTCCGATTCAATGATCATAAACTAAGCATACGCCAAAACAACCATTATTCTCCCATAGCTGAACACTTCAATCAACCAGGACACACATTAGAAAACTTCAAATGTTTACTGATAGATTCCGATTTTAGTTCCACATACTCATGCAGAAAGAAAGAAAAATACTGGATTTTAAAATTAAATACATATAGGCTAAGATTAAATAGGGACTTAGGTGTTTTGAATCTTTATAAACATTTCAACAGTTAAACATTTTTAGATACACTTAAAAAATGTTTCTTTAAAACAACATTTTAAAATATTATTACAGTTAGGTTTACGTTTAAAAATATTCAAACTCTGTTGCTTTCTGCTTCTGGCGACGGACGCTTCTAGTTTAAATTTTAAAATCATTTGTTTCTGATGAAAGACCGAGGCTCGTCTGAAATATCAAATATATATATATATAATAGGAATAAATAAATACTGCCAAAAAATAAATTTTTATCTTACAACTTTTTAGTAGTTTTTTCTACATATATGCTTACGGCCTATCACGTTGAATACACCGGTTCTCGCTCGATCACCGAAGTTAAGCAACGTTGAGCCTGGTCAGTACTTAGATGGGTGACCGCTTGGAAATACCAGGTGCTGTACGCGTATAGTGACGGGTGTGCGTTGTGGTGCAGTGGATATCGGCTCGGAAAGAGAAATCGGGAAGCCGAGTTCGAATTCCAGTTGAATACCCTGCATTCACTTAAGCACTGGTACCCTTGGGAAAGGTATTAATCCGTACATTCCCTCCAGTTATGGGTTAAATAACAAGGGTAGGACTTGGGGACCCTACTCTTAAAAACAAATCCCAATGAATCGTGAAAAGAAAAATATTGTAAAAAAAAAAAAAAATAACCTTACCCAAAAATCATTGGTTATGACCTTAAATGACCCATAAGGATTGATAGGTCGTTAAGCCTCAAAAACAAACAAACAAACCTACATATATATATATATATTGTGCGTGTTTATACGCGCTAAAAAGTATGCCCTCTTCTACCCGATGCTCGTGGCCTAGGGGTAGAATCGCCGACTGACGCAGATGCGGTCGGGTTTCAATCTTGGGTTAGGAACCGATCGGAGCATAACTGATGAGCTGTGATACAGCAGAAGCAGATCTAATTGCCGATGACTTTAGTATATATATATGGGTGAAAATGATGAGATTAAGTGAAATTTATTAACGGTGGATTTCTCTTTGGCTTCCTCAAGTTTGAATGAAATTCTTAGCTTGATATCTATCTAAGCCGAGGAAGGCAGAAAGGGCATTTTTTTTTAATCATATCACCCCGAGCAAGGCGGTAACGCCACTGATGTGCAGGGGGCTACATAAGAGTGAAGAGATTGGAAAAGAAAAATCCGGAAACCGCATCCTAAACAGGAAACAAGAGATGAGCCTCTTAACCTGTTCAATAGATGTGGGTGGAGTGTGAACCGGGCGATAGTTTAGTCTATCTACTCCAATTGAAAAAAAAAAAGTGAGAAGATTAGAAAAGAGAAAAACCGGAAAACGCATCCTAAACAGGAAACAAGGGATGAGCCTCTTCACCTGTTCAATAGATGTGGGTGGAGTGTGAACCGGGCGATAGTTTAGTCTATCTACTCCAATTGAAAAAAAAAAAAGTGAGAAGATTAGAAAAGAGAAAAACCGGAAAACGCATCCTAAACAGGAAACAAGGGATGAGCCTCTTCACCTGTTCAATAGATGTGGGTGGAGTATGAACCGGGCGATATGTTTTAATTTGTCTCGTCATCTTCACTTTTGTTTCAGATCCTGTTAGACCTCCTATACCTGCATACACTACCGGACATAATTATCAGGCAACCCCAGTTTTTTAAAAGAAATGATGTATTTCATACTATCTTTTAGTATTTATTGCCAAGTGGATAATTCTAAATGAAAATAGAATGGTTCTTTTGTTATTATTACTTTGCAACATTTTACAAGGCAAATAGCGACAATTTAGCCATCGCACCCTCTAGATTTGCTATATGTGTCTATATATACGCTACCGGCCATAACTATTAGGCAACCCCAGATTTTTAAAAGAAATGATGTATTTTTTATTTCTTTGAACATTATTTTTAATGTATACTCGTTTTTGAGTAGATATTCTGTTTTTAATCAAACAGGACATCTTTTCAATATATATATATATAAAAGAAAAATGAAGGCAGACACGTTATTTCATGGTGAATCGGAAGCTGATGATGGTTTGCCTGAAATAGGCCCATACATCGGATTCATTAAGAAATAACGTATCTGCTTTAATTTTTCTTACATTTGCTCTATATGTATTAATATGCATATATGTTTAGAGCTCTCTTAGAGAGTTATCCTACTACTTTATGTACAGGATACTCCTTTGGATTCTTCCATACCCACACTGCATGCTGCTATATATATATATATATATATATATATATATATATATATATATATATATATATATAATGTTACGGAAAATCCCGAAGATTAACGAAATGGTTTAACAACCGACATTTTAGTCAAACAGTTTATTTATATATTTATTTCTACCGGCCTGATTATTTATGATAAATTTTGTTACGAAAATGTGTGTTATTCGTCAGGATTCGAACATGCAACCCCTATCAACATAGGGGACGCCACTAATTGATCTGGGGCGTCTTAGACCACTCGACCACGACTGATACCATAGTCTAAACGAAGTAAAATTAAGCCTATATAACACGATTTTCGATTCTACGCAAATAACCATCTCAGCTCTGTATTGTCATGTCAACAAATGTAAAGAGAAAATGTTACGGAAAATCCCGAAGATTAACAAAATGGCTTTAATAACCGACATATTGAAATTATTTTTTTGAACATTATTTTTAATCGATACTCTTATTTGAGTAGATATTCTGTTTCTAATCATATATATATATATATATATATATATATATATTACGGTAAATCCCGAAGATTAACGAAATGGTTTTAATAACCGACATATTGAAATTATTTGTTTGAACATTATTTTTAATCGATACTCTTATTTGAGTAGATATTCTATTTTTAGTCATATATATATATATATATATATACATATATATATATATATATATATATATATATATATATAGTGGGAGAGAGAGAAAGAGAGAATTGTTCCGAGGAGCGCACTGGAATGTGAAAGTAACAGCCCCCCACCTCATGCAGTATTCATTTCCAGGCACATTGTGTATATCTATAAAAAATGTCCAATATTTAACACTCTTTATCTATTCGTATAGCAAGTTCTAAACAAGATTTATTCCCCTATAAATATACAGATTCTAAGCAATAACTGTTAAGGGCTATCCAAAATTACATTGGCACATTTTGGGTGCGATATAGAATGCATTTTCATCAAGGCGTATGAAAGAAATAAAAACAAAACACACTTCAAGTAAGTCTTAAAACTCAAATAAAAACTATCAATATTTACCTTACTCAAAACAAGGAAATTCCCATAAGGAAATTTACGTAAGGTACCAATAAGAAATTTACGTAAGGTACCAATAAGAAATTTACAGAAGGTACCAATAAGAAATTTACAGAAGGTACCAATGTTGACCAATTCTTAAACTCGACAAACCCACAGAGAAATAAAAATAGGCCACTCATCAAATAAGGCTTTAAAGCTAAAAGACTAAAACAAAACATCAATATTTAATCAAACCAAGGCAATCCCCATTGGCCCAAACATTAGGCACCAATATTTGCCAATTCTTGAACTAGGCAAATCAGTCGAGAAATAAAAACGGACCAATCATCAAGTAAGATTTAAAGACAAAAAAAAACAAACCCTCAATATTTACTTTTACACAAAATTCCCATCGGCCCAAACATAAAGCACCAATATTTGCCTATTTCGAAACTAGATAAATCGACAGAGACCCACACATAAATGACTAAGATTTACTTATTTCTGAAACAATGTTTTCATCAGTCAAATATTCTTGCCTTTCTCAAATGCATTCGTGTGGAATGGGCGCAGCAGAGCAGAATGAGATTGCTAGTGGAAAAAAGCAAACAACTGGCTAGAACTCTGATGACACGACCTGAATGAGTGTAGTTTGAAAACGGCGGTGTGTGATTGATAGCGATTTGCTTTTGTTTAAGTTTAGTAATAATTTTTGTTTTGTTTTTACGGCATATCAACATCTATGGGTCATTTTTAGAACAGGTTCGTGTAAACAGAATATTTATTCTTTGTGAGAAATCAGTTTGTAAATCAGGGTTTGGCTTTATTTTATTTGACGGCTTATCAACCACATTCGGTTATTTAATGCCAACTAGAAGTTTGGCATGACAACAAGTAGGACTCAATAGAATCCATTACAACTTTTTATACATTATTAATATTATTTTTATATATAAATGCATCCTCATAACAATTGGTTCAAACTACCTTCTTGTCTCCGTCTTTCTTCGTGGCCCTAACAGGCCACAATAATTGTGTAGCATCGGTGGCTGAAGAAGCAAGAGACGACACGAAATGCAGCAGACAGACAGAGCCTGATTTTAAACCTTCTGTCTTGATAAGGATGTACGTTGTGGTGCAGTGGATATCGACTCGGAACGACAAATCGGGGAGCCGAGTTCGAATTCCAGTTGAATTCCTCACATTCACTTACGCACAAATACCCTTGGGAAAGGTATTAATCCGTCTCTTCCCTCCAGTTATGGGTTAAATATTAGGACAGAATGGGTTCTATAGCCTTGTCTGGCAACCAGTTAACCGCAGAAAGCAATGGCAACTTACTGCGGGATAATCTTCTGCCCAGTCAGTCATGTCTCTTTCGAGACATGATCACCCAAAGCGTGTATCATGTATGACACTGACTCAATATAGTAGTTGGAAACATAATAAAAAAATTCTACTGAACATAAAGTGGGGTAACGGTTTTCTATTGTTATAAAGTAATAAACTAATCCTCCACTCATTATTACTTAATAATTTCATACATCTCTTCCCCCATCTATCTATTAGTCAAATAACAAGAGAGATTGGGCTATATAGCCTTGGTTGGCAGCCAGTCTACAACAGAAAGTAATGGCAATCTACTAAAGAATAATCTTCTTTCCAGTCAGTCATGTCTTTTTCGAGACATGATTGCACAAGCGTGTATCACGGATGGCACTTAACTGACTGACTGAATATAATAGTTGAAAACATGATTAAGGCTTCTACTGGGCATAAAGTGGGGGATTAGTTTTATGTTTTTATGAAGTAATAAAATGATGCCCTACCAATTACTCCTTAATAATAATACATCTTTTCCACCTTTAGCTATGAGACAGGACAGATCGGGCTCTATAGCCTTGGCTGGTAACTAGTCTACCGTACAAAGTAGTGGCAACTTACTGCGACATAATCTTCTGTCCAGTCAGTCATGTGTCTTTCGAGACATGATCGCCCAAAGCGTGTATCACGTATGGCACTTAAATGCCTAACTTGATAAGGAGAACTGGTATCAGTTATAAATGAATATAAGCTACCATCGTCAGAATTCGAAATAGGTTATTTTGTTATGATGGTTTCTTTTATCTGTGCCAATAACTTTCATTAAATTCCCGTACGTAATATACATATATATATATATATATATATATATGTGCGTGTGTGTGTGTGTGTGTGTGTGTGTGTGTGTGTGTGTGGTTTCCGGTTTTCTCTTTTCCAATCTTTTTACTCTGTCTTCTTTTTATTTCCATTAGAGTAGATAAACTAAACTATCGCCCGGTTCACACTCCACCCACGTCTATTGAACAGGTGAAGAGGCTCATCCCTTGTTCCCTGTTTAGGATGTGGTCTCCGGCTTTCTTTTCCAATCTTTTTACTCTTTTTTTTCTTTTTTCTTTTTTTTATTTGCAGTAGATAGACTAAACTATCGCCCGGTTCACACTCCACCCATGTCTATTGAGCAGGTGAAGAGGCTCATCCCTTGTTCCCTGTTTAGGATGTGATTTCCGGCTTTCTCTTTTCCAATTTTTTTACTCTTTTTTCTTTTTTTTTTTCAATTGCAGTAGATAGACTATATTATCGCCCGGTTCACACTCCACCCATGTCTATTGAACAGGTGAAGAGGATCATCCCTTGTTCTCTGTTTAGGGTGTGGTTTTCGGTTTTCTCTTTTCCAATCTTTTCACTCTTACGTAGCCTCCTACGCATCAGTGGCGTTACCGCCTTGCTCGGGGTGACATGATTGATTAAAATATATATATATAATTAAGCATACGTCATATCCTGCGCACACACCTAACGACGTGCGAACAAGGGCATATTTACCTCTTAGCGCAGAGGATCGAATTTATCTTTTGATTGTCTCACCCACGTTTCCATTCGCCTTGTTCCGTTGAATTGTTCAGATATCCAACTGCATATTGACTACATTCCGACAGACAATTACACCAAAATACAAAAAGTAGAACGTGAAAAAAAAAATATATAAAAATAAAAATAAAAAAAATAAAATAAATGAAATGCTAGATAAGAAATTAGATAAAGAAGTAATCCATTTCATCAGCATTGTCAGGATGCGTTTGAAGTGTTTTATTTGAAATACAATTAAACGCAGACTTCAGGAAACGACGAATTTTTTCAAAGTTTCAAATTCTACAGAATTACCTATCTATCTAGCTATCTATCTATACAATTGTCTATATATATATATATATATATATATATATATATATTATATACATATATATATATATATATATATATTATAAACACACATACACACACATATATATATATATATATATTAGTCATCCACATACAAGCCTGTTTCGCTGTATCACAGCTCATCAGTGAGGCTAGACATATATATATATATATATATATATATATATATATATATATATATTATAAACTTATAGCCCCCTAGTAAGGCATTTTACTGCCACTGTTTTGCAGGGGGTTACATAGGAGGAAAGTTATGAGAAAGATTGACAGGTTATTGAGTGTGTCAGGAAGTGGGTAAGAGGAGGGTGAGCATACTGATGAGAGTGGGGAGTGGACGGAGAAAGGAGCATGAGAGAGAGAGAGAGGATGCAGGTTATTGAGATAGGAGATGACTATTGACTTTGCATTTAAATTCTTGGAGATTGTAGCTGTCGGGGAAGCAAGTAAATGGAAGGGAATTCTACAGGCGGGAAATGCGAGAAAAGCAGCTGATGGTGTAGAATTTGCGTACATATACTGCATATATTGTATATGTATTATATTGTACATATATATATATATATATATTGCATATATATATATATTATATATATATATATATATATATATATATATATATATATATATATATATATAAGCAATCGGAGTCTAACCGTACTGATGAGCTGTGATAGAGCGAAACAGAACTGTCTGAGGATGTCTACATATATATATATATATATATATACATATATATTCACGTTTCGTTAAAGACGACAGACAGGATACTGCGGTTGAACTATTCAATTTTCTAGAATTCGTAAAAGTGTTATCTTTTCTGGTCACAAAACTACCCTTACAAACAGGTCTTGATAATGGCGAAAAGAATAGCCGAAAGCGCTCGGATATGCAGACACTTTTGGACAGTGTTTACAAAATTTATGTCCAGCAAAGCAAACAATAGTAGTGATATATAAAAAAAAAAATCAACGAAAATTACAGAAAAACAGAGAAATAAATATTGGTTTTGTAAATAGTTAAATTTAATTACAGTGAGCCCTCTGGGTGGATCTGTGCTAATATCTAATATTAATATGATCCTATGTGATCTGCTACCAACCGCTTTTTCAGATTTATGAAATATATATATATATATATATATATATATATATATATATATATATATATATATATATAATTGTCTATATTAGGTATTTACATAATTGAATTATTGTCATCACCTGAAGATGCTCGGGTTGTAAAATGGCCCAAACGCCCTGAATATGACAATAAAGATGAGGAAAACAGTCCGAGCAAGGTAATATATATATATATATATATATATATATATATATATATATATATATATATATATATATCGGAAAAACTACTAAAAAGTTGTAAGTTTAAAAATGTATTTTTTGGCCAGTATTTATTTATTTCTATTATAATAGAAATAAATAAACACTGTAAAAAAATACATTTTTAAACTTACAAAATTTTTGTAGTTTTTCCTATACATATTATTAAGACAGTATACGTAGATCATCACTATGTTATATATATATATATAATTTTATTGATCGACATTGCAAAACTACTAATAATCCTTTTCAGGCAAGGAGGAAATTCTGTCAGAACTTGACCGAGTTTTCGAATTTCTTAAGTTATCATCAGGGTTTGAAGTGAGTTTCGTGAGGGTTGAGAAGTATCCAACGTGCGTGATGTTTTGTTTATATGTAATTGAGGATGCTGTCTCTAAAGATATTGTAGTATTCATTTACATATTGTTATTTTTGTTACATTAGTATTACATGAGGGATCATATGCTTGTTTTAATATTTTATTTGGCTAGTATTTTGGTGTTATTTGTGAGTAAATATCTAAAGTTACTATGATCCTTCTGTTTTTTTACTAATGATATTTGATGACAATAGAGTCGTCTCTTTGGCAGGTTAGTCACCATGACACAGCAGTTGTGGTATATACTATGTACTGCTTTTGTTTTTGTTTTTGTTTTTGTTTTGTTTTTCACAAAGAAAAAACATTCTGCAAGTGGGCAATTATATTCATGCAAATTGCCTTATATAAGAAGTTAGACGTTTATATATATATATATAATTTATAAAAAAATCGGTAATATTTGAATTAATAATGAATCTGACATTTTTAGTTTATATATATATAGTCTTCCGTAGACAGATCTGTTTCGCTGTATCACAGCTCATCAGTACGGCTAGACCCCGATTGCTTTTAACCCAAGATTGAAACCCGACCGACTTGGCGTCAGTCAGCGAATCTACCTCTGTGCTATGGGCGTTCGGTAGAAGAAGGCATACGTTTTAAAGAAGAAGAAGAAGAAAAACTACTGAAATAACAATCCACAGTTAGCATTTAATTTTTAAAAGTGCCCGATATGTAATAAATATATTTATATTTCGGTACTGTCAATAGTACCTCAGCTGGGGATTTACGCTTTGCAAGAGTTACTGAATGAATATATATATATATATATATATATATATATATATATATATATATATATATACACACAAATACATACATACATATATATATATATGTGTGTGTGTGTGTGTGTGTGTGTGTGTGTGTGTGTGACCTTATCAAGACATTTATTAAGACATTTGAATATAGCACACCTTAATATATATATATATATGAGTCATTGTCTCTTAACTGAGCAGGTTGATAATACATATATATATATGTGTGTGTGTGTGTGTGTGTGTGTGTGTGTGTGTGTGTGTGTGTGTGTGTGTGTGTAATTGCCTCTCAACTGAGCAGGCTGAGCAGGTTAAGTGACAAACTTCTCTGTATTAATCGTATTAAAGCCATATCTATACTCCGATATTGACCACTTTACGACAAAAAACCCGCTAGCTAAAATACCTATTATCAATAAAAAAAAAAAAATAGCAATCTTTGCGCTAAAGATTATCACAACTCACCACTATATATATATATATATATATATATATATATATATATATATACATATATATATTATCATACGTCTATGGCACGACTCGGAATTTCATGCATGAAGCAATCATCAGGTTCATATTTCAATCTATTTCAAAGAAGTTTGATATATGCATCTGATGATTGCATAACGCATGAAACTTCCAGTCACGCCATAGACGTATGATTATATATATATATATAATGCATTTATGTATGTGCGTGCGAGTGCATAATATTTATTTTTGGTAAAATTAATTAAATTTTATTAAATAAAATATCTAATTAATTTGAAGCCGTAATATTTTTCGCAGAAAAAGAAAGAATTGAAATTAACTTGGGCAATGAATCTTTCAAAGACTTTTTGAATTGATGAATTATTTATGAATAATTTTATTTGAAAAATAAAAAAGCCTCAATATTAATTCATCAGTTGCTCAAATGGAAATTGTTTACACTTTCTTTAATTTATCGATCCCTCTTTTTTTCATGTCAGATTCAGTGGTTGTTGGCAAATCACTATTTCGTCACACTAACTGCATCTTTTAAGGAGACATGCGCACACTGGTTCCCGCGAGTAACGTGTGATGCAAGTGCAAATGCACAGACACAAAAACAAACGACTGCGCATGCGCACATTCTGGAGCAGCCATCATTTCTTTCTTCTTTTTTTTTTTTAATTTGATTCTCAATGAAAATTGATTTGAAATATCTGTTATTGTTTTCTTTGGATTAAATTTAGATTTTTGTAAATTTACTGACCGTTTATTCACTGTTCAGGTTTTCGTTTGCTTTTTAGCAAACATCTATCTATCTATCTATCTATCTATCTATCTATCTATCTATCTCAGTTTGTTCATATCTATCTATCTATCTATCTATCTATCTATCTATCTATCTATCTATCTCAGTCTCTTTCTACTTATCTATCTATCTATCTCAGTCTCTATCTATCTATCTATCTATCTATCTATCTATCTATCTATCTCAGTCTGTTCATATCTATCTATCTATCTATCTATCTATCTATCTATCTCAGTCTGTTCATATCTATCTGTCTATCCATCTATCTATCTATCTATCTATATATCTATCTATCTCAGTCTGTTCATATCTATCTATCTATCTATCTATCTATCTATCTATCTATCTATCTATCTATCTATCTCAGTCTGTTCATATCTATCTATCTATCTATCTTTCTATCTATCTATCTAAGTCTGTTCCTATCTATCTATCTAAGTCTGTTCCTATCTATCTATCTATCTATCTATCTATCTATCTATATATCTATCTATCTATCTTAGTCTGTTTATATCTATGTGTCTATCTCAGTCTGTTTATATCGATATCACTCTCTCTCTCTCTCTCTCTCTCTCTCTCTCTATATATATATATATATATATATATATATATATATATATACTAGCAGTATAGCCCGGCGTTGCTCGGATGTAATGAAAGCTTTAAAACTAATCCATGCTCCTGGAGCTCAGACTCTTTGAACGTTGGCACGAAAGACTAAAAAGCAATAGTTCTTTCCAGTTAAAGCAAAACCGTAGACTGGAAGAAAAATGAATCGCTGTAAATCAAATTTTGATTTCCTGGTATCGATATGAAATTAGTATTTTTTCGTCGTAAACTGAATTTTGAAGGCTAAATAAGTCCTCTAAGTAAATGGTATCATGGCTGAGGCTAAGAACTACAATTTTATCTACTTAGAACCAAACCCGAAGCAAAAACTAAAATAAAAGGGCTGAAAAAAATACAGACATACAGGCAGATAAACAGACACACACACAAACATCTTGCCTTTTTTGTATATATATTATTGATTTTCTGCACTATTGTAAGAATTGCAACATTGAAACTTCTGAATATCGTTTCTTATGACTTTGTCTATGAGTGTATCAAATTTGATTAAAATCGGACCACTCCTTCTATATCCCGATTTTTTCAATTATCGATTTTCGATATTTATCGGGGGTACCTCGACACAAATCCTTGCTAAGAACACTCGCAGACGCTTATAGTACAACATTGTAAATTTTCAAGAAAATTGATTCAGCCGTTTTGGAGTCTATAAGTAACGGATACACACACACACACACAGACGAAGTTCCATTTATAAATAAGTTTATATATATATATATATATATATATATATATATATATATATATATATATATATATATATATTAATTCAGATACTTTAATCCAAGCGAAAAAAGCAGGAAGGTAAATTCCAAAAACCCGATCCTAATTAATATTAAAAATTTTATTTTAATATTAAAAAATGATACAGGAAGAGAGCTCCATGTAATAAAATATTACAGAGCAAATATAAATTAAAAAAGGATTAATTCAATGATGTTGGATGATCATTTCGATATGAAAATACCCACGGGGGATAACACATCACCTCCACAACAGAAAAATCCTTTCAGAAACTGGAGAAAATCAGTCTAATTTTCCTTTTTAAATAGATTTGCAAAGAAATTAAAAAAGAAAATAAAAAAGAAAAAGAAAAAGAAAAAGAAAAAGATAAAACAAAATAAAATCAAATAAACAAGAAAAGAAAATATTGACATGGTCTGGGTTCGCAAAAAAAGGAAAGAGAATTGTAACTTAAAAATTAACAGACGGCCGTGTTGAATTGATGTAAGGTTAAGCAACACGGAAAAAAGGTGGGAGATAAGAGAGATAAAGGAAGAAAGGGAGGGAAAAAGAAAAGAAAAGAAAGAAAAAATTTTTTATATATTACAGACATATTCAAAAACCTAACTTCCCAAAAACGTTGAAGTATTAGACAAAGGCCTTTATGACTTTTTAAGTAAACATCATTGAATTAATCCTTTTCTAATGTAATATATATATATATATCGGCCTGTTATTATCTATCTATCTATCTATCTATCTATCTATCTATCTATCTATCTAGACTCGGCACTCTAATACCGAACTAACATCCATTAGCCGACTTGCACATTCTCAAACGGTGACCCATCATCGTTGCTTTACTTTGGTAATTGTACGAGAATCGTTGTGTTTTAATTTAAGATGGCCGTAAACCTCTAGATAAGTTCATTCATAACATTTATGCCAAGTCATTCTACGAGTGTTGCTGGTACCATGTAACTCAATACAGCTGCCACATGGTCAGATCATCGTTTCTCCCAGCAGGCTTTTCTGGGAGAGGGTGACTTGTTATTCAGCAAGATTAAAAGTAAAAAAAACTGTCAAAGTTCGTATGAGTCATTTGTAGGATCCACGGCCACCTGGCAAAATTGGATAGACTGTGTTCCATAGATATGTCTAGAGCCTGTTGAATGAGGGCACGGCCTCACTGCGTGGAAGGCTTCCTAGACTGACATTAATAGCCAAAAGTGTAGGATTCTTCGACTGGAATCAACGGCTCGGTGTCAATGACCATAGCGATCCTTCAATTTGGAGAGCATCAGCTGTAGTTTTGACATTCGGACTTTTCTTTTCTGTTATAATTAGGTTGTTACAAAAATAATGGCCAAAAATTAACTGTAGAAATGTTAAAATTACTCAAAATACGAGCATTTATACACCTCCACCATCGATTGACAAGATTATTTATTCCTCGCTGATAAAAAAAAAATTATTGTGTATGATACAACGAACTCTTTGAAAGCTGTTTCCACTATTGGTTTTGACTTAAAAGTTTTACCATTTAAAAATGTGTTTCAGTGCTTAAGAATATGGTAATCAGTGGGTAAAAGATCAGGAAAATGTGGAGAACTCTCGTATCCCAAATCTCTGAGGTTTTGTAACCTCATTCTTGCAACATGTGGCCAGGTATTATCGTTGAGCAGAATCGGGCTATATCGATCCAATGCAGGTCTCATTTTTTGCAGTTGCGCATGCATTTCAGCAAGCTGATTGCAGTAAAGCTGTGCATTACTGCTCTGATTGGCTTCCAGAAATCTGTAGTGAATAACACCATTTGCAGACCACTACACATTCACATAATCTTTTTCTGATACAACTTTGGCTTTGGGAAATATTTGGGGACTTAACACGCTCAAGCAATTGATAACATTTACGATTATCATCAAGGATCCATTTTTCATCCCAAGTGACTATTCGGTCAAGAAAGGAATCATTGATGTTACGCAGAAAGAGCAACGAGCACACTTCAAAACATCTAAGTTTTTGATTTTCTTTGAGTTCATGAAGACTCCAATAATCTTCTTTTTTTACCTTGTTAATACTCTGCAAATGGCGTGAGATACTTGCAGTACTGACACCAGGCATCTGGATCATTTCTCTGAAACTTTGACTTGAATTTTGCTCATTAACTTTTTGCAGTTATCCGGTTGCCAAGACCGCATGGCCGTCCTCTATTTTCTTCATCTTCAAGGCTGTCATCACCACGACAGAATTTCTGGAACCACCTTCGTACTGTTAAATCACTTGTGGATCCATTGACAGAAGTTTGGGAGATACTGTGCCCAAGTTTGAACTCAGGCATGTAAGAAAAATAAGCAGAGATCATGTTTTGTCATGTTCATATTTAGGGGCTTCTATGCTTCAAGAATATGTCTGTCTGAAAATAAATTATAAATTATTAAAGACCACACGTTAATAATTATGTATACTAAAATTCAACTAATATATACCGTGAATACTATGTTAAACTGTATTTTTCAGAATACAACACTTTGAGCGGCCATTATTTTTTCAGCAACTTAATACCACATCTTTACGGAGGTAGTTACCTTCGGCTACTTATGAGTCAAATAACAGGACAGATTGGGTTCTATAGCCTTGGGTGGCAACCAATCTACCGCAGAAAGTAATGGCAATCTATTGCGGGATAATCTTTTGCCTAGTCAGTCATGTCTTTATCGAGACATGATCGCACAAAGCGTGTATCACGTATGGCACTTAACTGACTGAATATAATAGTTGGAAATATGGTTAAGGCTTCTACTGGGCATAAAGTGGGGGATCAGTTTTATATTGTTATTAAGTAATAAACTGATCCCCCATGAATTACGATTTAATAATATAATAAATCTCTTCCCCCTCTAGCTATGAGTCAAATAACAGGACAGATTGGGTTCTATAGCCTTGGCTAGCAACTAGTCTACCACAGAACGTAATGGCAACCTATTGCGGCATAATCTTCTGTCTAGTCAGTCATGTCTTTTTTGAGACAAGATTGCACAAAGCGTATATCACGTATGGCGCTTAATTGACTGACTGTTGCTAATACTGTGTAAACTGATACAAGATGGTCAATTGTTTCCTGATATTAATCACAAAATCTTCATTTGCAGTCAATACTGTTTTTCAGTATGTTTTCCTCAGCCATTCCTAGTTATCAAATTTAGTTCTGTGCAGCAAGAATGGTTTCTTTGATTTCAGCTTTTGACCCTTCACTAGGCAACCACTGATGGGTACCGGGTTTGTCTACGTGAGATTGTTTGGCATGGACAGGTTATTGACCGTGAAGAGGTCATCTTACCATCGTTTCTGTATCCGGTCCATTGCACTTGCATTTACTTTTGCTTTCTTTTCAGATTTTGGTCCTGGGCCTGACGATAAACTGCATCCGGCAGCAAGGCCTCTGAGTAGGTGTTTGTCAGGAGCATGGGACCACCTCTTAATTGCTGTTGTTCCCAGGTCCACCCTGACCCGTAATGGTAGCACCTGTTAGGTTCCCATTTATGGGCAAATAGTTAACTCCCAAACTGGGGTCAAAACATTATGAAAGTATAAAAATACAATTTTATAGAAATATATACATAAACATAGACTTTTATAGGAAAATATACGTTTTTGAGGAAAAGATTTTAACAACAATACATTTTTTAAGAAAAAATTATTACCATAACCCATTTATGAAGGACAAAAATTATTCTCAGCAAAACATTTTTGAATACAAAACTGGAAGACATTTTCAGATTTCTAAAATAAAAAAGAATAAAAACAAAAATTTTCATTAAAGCCTGACTAAATCAACCTTTTTATTATAACCGAATATTTAAAAAAAAAAATTTAGACCCCACTGTTTTGGCATTAAATAACCCACAGAGATGTTGATATGCCGTTAAACAAAACTGAAACTTAAAAACTTTTCAGGTCTATTGGCGCTACACTAGGTTTATTATGGGTAATTTGCGTTTCTTCACCCACTTGAAATCACATCCCTATTATTATTATTATTATTATTATTATTATTATTATTTTATGAAGAACGACATTTAGTCAAGCCTACTCTCTTTTAATTGTATTTCGACCCACGTCTATTGAACAGGTTAAGAGGCTCATCCCTTGTTCCCTGTTTAGGATGAGGTTTCCGGCTTTCTCTTTTCCAATCTTCTCACTTTGTTTTTCTTTTGTTTTTTCAATTGGAGTAGATAGATCTATCTATCGCCAGGTTCACACTCCACCCACGTCTATTGAACAGGTGAAGAGGCTCATCCCTTGTTCCCTGTTTAGGATGTGGTTTCCGGCTTTCTCTTTTCCAATCTTCTCACTTTGTTTTTGATTTTTGTTTTTCAATTGGAGTAGATAGATCTATCTATCGCCAGGTTCACACTCCACCCACGTCTATTGAACAGGTGAAGAGGCTCAACCCTTGTTCCCTGTTTAGGATGTGGTTTCCGGCTTTCTCTTTTCCAATCTTTTCACTATAACGTAGCCCCCTGCCCATCAGTGGCGTTACTGCCTTGCTCGGGGTGATACGATTAAAAAAAAAAATTAAAACATTCTCTTCTTCCTTATATCTTCAGAAGTCCCCGGTATTTTTTCAAAAAAATTGTTTTTTGTAAGCATGTCACGGTTTCTTTTCGTTCTTCGTTCTTTCTTTCTTTCATCCTCTCTTTTCTCTCTATCTTCCTTTGTGGCTCTTTCTTTCCTTTCTCTCTATTTTCCCTTCTTACTCTTTCTTTCCTCCTCTCTTTTTTCTCTTTTTTCCTTTTTTATTCTTTCTTTCATCCTCTCTTTTCTTTCTATTTTCTTTTCTTGCTCTGTATTTCTTTTCTTTCTTCTTTCTTTTTTCAATCGTTCTTTCATCCTCTCTTTTCTCTCTATTTTCTTTTCTTACGCTTTCTTTTTTTGATCTTCACTTTTCTCTTTCTTCTCTTGCATATTTCTTTCTTTCTATTTCTTTTTTCCTTAGCCTCCTTCATTATTTCTTCTTCTGATCTTTTCCTTCGATCCTGTTTTTCTTTCTTCCTACTTCAATTTCTTTTGTTTTTCTTGTGTCATTTCGTTCGTTTCTTTTCTTTCTTATTTTCTTTCCTCCTTTTCTTTCGATTCATTCTTAATTCATTCGTTCTTTCCCTTTCCTTTGTTTGTTGTTTCTTTCTTTCAGCCTTTTTCTTATTTCATTCGTTCTTTCACTTTCTTTCTTTCTTTATTTCTTTCTTTACTTATTCCTTCCTTACTCTTCCCTTCCTTTCTTTTCTCTCTCTCTCTCTCTCTGTATCTTATTTCCACTCACCTTCTTAACACTTTCTCTGGCATGATTATCATCTAAACTATTTTTCCCTAATAAAATGTCAGGTTTGTCTCTTTGAAACAAAATGCACAATCACACTTTCCCGCCTTCCACACTTGCTCCTAAAAAAAGAAAAAGAAATTATATATATATATATATATATATATATATATATGAAGAAAGCATATAAAAGAAAAAAATACCAGTGTATGTGTAAAGCATAAAAAAAGACCAATGACAAAAAAAAAAAAAGAAGAAAAATGCGTGACAAGATCGCAGAAAGTGAGACGGCAGTAAGCATTGGAAAGGAACGACTAAATAAAACAGAACCGCCATATTGCTCCATTATCATTAGCTTCTAAACGTCAGCTTTCCATTACAAATCATTTCAGTTCTTATCTTTTTGTTCCGTTTTTCTCTTTTTACCACAAGCTTATTTAGATCAATATTAACATGCCTGCCGTAGTACGATAGTTAACAAACTCGATTCGCATATCGTGAAGTGTGTTTATTTGTCAGTAGAACCCACATTAATGCGATCTTGTACCAGGCAAAACTAAACGCAGAAAATATGCCATATAGTGGGTAGCCAATAGATTTGCAGACTATTTCGTTACTGTAGTGGAATTGAGTCTCAAATGTATCCTCGATATTATACCAGATTAATGAAAGACAATAAAAATTTATTTAAACCCATTACATTTTTCTTCGCAGAAAGCAATGGCAACCGACTTCGGCATAATCTTCTGCCCAGTCAGTCATGTCTCTTTCGAGACATGATCGCCCAAGCGTGTATCACGTATGGCACTTAATTGACTGACTGAACATAATAGTTGAAAACATAATTAAGGCTTGTACTGGGCATAAAGTGAAGGATCAGTTTTATATTGTTATGAAGTATTAAACTGATCCCTAGTAATTACTACTTAATAATACACCTCTTCCCCCTCTAGCTACGAGTCAAATAACAGGACAGATTGGGTTCTATTGCCTTGGCTGGCAACCAGTCTACCGCAGAAAGCAATGGCAACCTACTGCGGGATAATCTTCTGCCCAGTCAGTCATGTCTCTTTCAAGACATGATCGCCCAAAGCGTGTATCACGTATGGCACTTAACTGACTGACATTTTTCTTCATTTTTCTTTTTTACAAATAATTCTTATTTTTATTCTCTTCCATTTCTCTCTTGCTGTCTGTCATTTCAAAGTCTCTTATTTTCTTATTTTTCTCTTTATCATATTCCATTGTTCTTTCTTTCTTTCTTTTTTTTTTCTCTATTTTTCTTTCTTTACTGTTTGTTCCTTCTTTTGTTACGACATTGCGTTTTTCTTTCTTTCTCGACATGTTTCTTTTTTTTTCTTCACTATATATATTCTTTCTTCCTTCACAATCGTCTGGATTTCACTCTTTCTTTCTTAAGCGATTTTTCTCTTTCATTATTTATTTTTCCTTCTTATAGTCATCATGTTTTTTCTTTCTTTCTCGACATTTTTCTTCTTTTTTTTTTCTTTACTATATTTTTATCTTTTTTTTTTATTTTCCGGATATTTTTCTTCACAACGTTCCTTGAATTTTCTTTCTTTGCTATTTTTTCCTCTTTCGTTATTGCTTTTTCTTTCTCATACTAACTATATTCCATCTTTCTTTCTTTGTTTTTTCATTCATTCATTCATTCTTTTTTCCCAACATTTTTTTTATTATATATATTCTCTCTTCCTTCACTCTCTTCCTGATATCATTCCTCCTCCGTCATTATACTAGCACGCCTCCCCCTAATTACCTCTTACACATATACAAAAGCGCCGCCCAACCCCGACAGTCAGACACCCCCCCGCCCCCGTAAACTGTGCCAAGTGAATGTTTTGTGATAACATGGTTTCCAGTTCGTCGTACGTTCCGGAATGATTGCCACCGTTAATCTAATAATCGTTGTTGACGATTTAGATTAGGGAAAGACGGAACGAGAGTCAATAAAGTCAGAATTAAAGAACTTAGATTGGGGAATGGAGTGGGTGGGGGCGTGGAGGTGCAATAGCTGGATAACGAACCAGGAAGAAGGGAAAGGAACGAGCAAGAATATGTGTTGAAACATTAGAAAAAAAGGAAAAAAAAAAAAAGAACGAAAAGAATGCAAAAAAAAAAAAAAGGCGATAAAAATGAGGAATGAAAAGAAGAAAGAAAACAAGCAAAGGAAGGAAGGAAGGAAATAAAGAAAGAAGAATTGAAGGCAATATGAAAGGGGAAAGAAGAAAACTGAAATATGAAAAGAGAAAGAAGAAAACTGAAAAAGAAGAAAAAGTATAGAATAAAAAAAACGAAAAAGTGTAAACAAAATGGAAAAAGAAAGGAAAAAGAAAAAAAGATAAAGTCGAAAAATGAAAGGAAGAAAAAGAATTTTAAATAGAATAAAATTGAAAAAAAGATAGAAAAAATATAAGAAAAAAGGGAAAAAGAAGGAAAGAGAAAAAGGAAGGATGATTAAAAAATAAAGCAATAAGAAGGAAGTATAAGGAAAAATAAGAAGGAAAAAGAATAAGATACAAGGTAAAAAAAAGGAGAAAAAAGTAGAAAAAAGAAAGAGAAATCTATGGAAAGAAAGAAGAAATAAAACGAAGAAAGAAAGTAAGAAAGAGAAAGAAAGAAAGAATGAAAAAATATCATAGAATAAAGGAGAAAAGAAATAAAAACTAATTTTTGAAATTTAAATTCGACAAGAGGATAGAAATGAAGAAAGAAAGATATATATGAAACGAAAATGAAAGGCGGGAAAAAGCAAAATTGTTTGAAAAAGGCGAGGATCAATAAGGAAAATAAATCTATATGGAAGACTAAAAGTGATATAAAACATAAGAAACACTCCCCGACAATTTGTCAAGCGAAATCGTCGAGCTTGACTTCGATGTCTATTTACGCTGTTAAGTAATAAATGCGATGTCGAAAATTCATGCGTTATTTACAGACCGGCTATTTGTCTTTCGCGAAGTTTTTGCCGCTTCTTATCTTCGAGGATTCATCGCTAATGCAACAACATGGCGCAGAGTAATGAACCGAAATTCGATGTAAAATTTTAATTCTATCTTATCTGAGGTGTGTTATAAGTAATCGAGTTCTGGAAAAGTAATTATCGCTATCCAAAAGAAAATACACACCTCAGCAAAAGAGCAGATTTATTTCCAACTTCGTACATGAAAACAAATTCCTACGATGCTACCTAAAACCACATCATAGTAGAAAGACTAATTCCCTGAACTTATTTGAATAAATTATGAGCGCTTCCCGATTTTGATGGTTATTGTCAAGAAATATACATTCTTAACAGTGCGATAATACATTTTAAAATATTATTCGCGCCTTATGATTATGTATATGCACATACGACATTCTTTCTTTACGAATTCATCGGACTAGATTTGTTATATATATATATATACTAGCAGTATATCCCGGCGTTGCTCGGGTGTAATGAAAGCTTTAAAACTAATCCATAGTCCTGGAGCTCAGACTCTTTGGACGTTGGCACGAAAGACTAAAAAGCATTAGTTGTTTCCAGTTAAAGCGAAACCGAAGAGTGAAAGAAAAATGAATTGATGTAAGTCAAATTGCTGGGTATAAAATGGGGGATCATTTCCATATTACAATCAATACAAAAACTGACCCCTCACTTTCTTTATACAATTAACTAGCAGTATAGCCCGGCGTTGATCGGGTGTAATGAAAGCTTTAAAACTAATCCATGGTCCTGGAGCTCAGACTCATTGGACGTTGGCACGAAAGACTAAAAAGCAATAGTTGTTTCCAATTAAAGCGAAACCGTAGACTGAAAGAAAAATGAATGGATGTAAGTCAAATTTTGATTTCCTGGTATCGATATCAAATAAGGTTTCTTCGTCGTAAACTGAATTTTGAAGGTTAAATAAGACCTCTGAGTAAATAGTATCATGGCTGAGACTAAGAACTACAATTATACCTACTTAGAGCCAAACCCGAAGCAAAAACTAAAATAAAAGGGCTGAAAAAATACAGACATAAAGGCAGATAAACAGACACACACACAAACATCTTGCCTTATATATATATATATATATATATATATATATATATATATATATATATATTATCAATTTTATGCACTATTGTAAGAACTGCAAGCTTGAAACTTCTGAATATCGTTTCTTATGTTTTTGTCTATGAGTGTATCAAATTTGATTAAAATCGGACCACTCCTACGATAACCCGATCTTTTCGATTTTCGATATTTATCGGGGGTACCTCGACACAAAACCGAGCTAAGAACACTCGCAGACGCTAATAGTACAACTGTGCAAATTTTCAAGAAAGTCCGTTCAGCCGTTTCGGAGTCTATAGGTAACGGACACACACAAAGAGACACAAACACACACAGAGACAACGTTCCATTTATATATAAGTTTAGATTATATATATATATATATATATATATATATATATATATTGTTTAATACTTAGTTTTTGGTCATAATAGGGTTAGACCAATGCACATTTGTAAAAAAAAAGTGTTCAATAAAATTATATTGTAGAACTTTTGAATATTTTCCATTTGTAAACGAGTTATTACGCGACCTAGGTTTCTACCATGAGTGGTGTCTTCAGGCAATTCTTACTAATTGATTTTATCGTTTACCATTTTTTCTTTATAAGAACGCTCCCGTAACAGTGTTTTTTTTTTAACGCTCACGTGGCAGGGAATTTTTAAACGCGCAATTTTAAAAATTAAAACGAATTATGGCGTTTTCATCCGTGGTTGTATGAACCTAAGAGGTATTTCTTATTATGGTTACACTTAGTCATAATTTGCGTTCTTTCATTCAACCGTTTGTTTTTGTTCGGGTATAGCATAATCTCTAACTTTTCTTCTTGGCACAGTCTACATATTTTGCCATCGTTGTAATAGTTGGCTGTTTTCACTATACTCCACGTTATGTTCGGGTATAGCATAAACGCTAAGTTTTCTTCCTGGCACAGTCTACATATTTTGCCACCGTTGTAAGGCTTGGCTGTTTTCACTATATTCCCCGTTATGTCTGGGTCTTATCCATATTTTGATTTTAATTTCCACACGTAGCTAGCCAATTTTGTACAGTTTTTTTTTAATTTTTCTATTTTGAATGTAGACTTGTGATTAACCCACCTGATTTTAAAGGTGTCGTTTGTTTGCAGACGGTTTGTCTACTTTTGTTCGCTGAATAATATTTTCTCGCACGCACGTATATAAGTATGATGGGATCTGTGTGAAACTCTGATAGGTAAAATTTGCTATTATTTTTTTTTTATTTTTTAAGGCTGTTTTGTTATTATTTATACATATGTCTTTTACTAATATTCACCCAATATGAGGCCAAATAGCATTTTAAGTTAGAGGGATACTTTTTTGGTGGAGTTATAGAAACATAGAAAAGAACATGCATTACGAGTTTAAAGCTATAGTAGGCGTTAGAAGGTACCGGAAACCCAATACTATACAGGAAATAAAGGATAAATCTCTACTCGTGTTTAAAGACCGGGAAGTTTTATGAACAGGACGATAGGCTAACCTATCAACTTTATATATATATATATATATATATATATATATATATATATATATATATATAATTACAGTGTTAAGCTCTGCTATTCATCGAACACTCTTTATAAAAGTTAACACTTGAAAAGTGGGTTTTAATCTGCTTGTTCTTTTATTTTCTTTATATATGTATATATATATATATATATATATATATATATATATATATATATATAATAGCAGTATAGCCCGGCGTTGCTCGGGTGTAATAATGAAAGCTTTAAAACTAATCCATGGTCCTGGAGCTCAGACTCTATGGACGTTGGCACGAAAGACTAAAAAGCAATAATTGTTTCCAGTTAAAGCGAAACCGTAGACTGAAAGAAAAATGAATGGATGTAAGTAAAATTTTGATTTCCTGGTATCGATAAACACATTTTCTGCACTATTGTAAGAACTGCAACCTTGAAACTTCTGAATATCGTTTCTTATGTCTTTGTTTATGAGTGTATCAAATTTGATTAAAATCGGACCACTCCTTCTATAACCCGATTTTTTCGATTATCGATTTTCGATATTTATCGGGGGTACCTCGACACAAAACCTAGCATAGAACACTCGCAGACGCTTATAGTACAACTGTAAATTTTCAAGAAAATTGGTTCTTGAAGACAAAGTTCCATTGATAAATAAGTTTATATATATATATATGTGTGTGTGTGTGTGTGTGTGTGTGTGTGTGTGTTTAGTGTATCGAAACAGTAGATAATTTTCTAAACATATATATACATTCCAAACATACTGTTACATATAACAGACAATGAATGTCTATTATGTTTAATCATGAGCCATTGTAAACATCGTATTTTGGCTTTAATTTCAGGTGAAAATAAAGACAAAAATTGTCCAATATTCGGATAAACTTTTATTATGCTGGTTCTAAGCTTTCGACTCACATGACGTCATAGAACCGCATTACAAATTTACGACCTACGTCTGCTATTCGGTGACTGTTATCGTTGCTTAGCAATGTTTTATGTCAACACAAAATAAAACCGTCTTTGATGGTGGATATCTTTATGTTAACCTCCCTGTAACCTCTCTGAAGATTCACAAGGATTCTATTTCTTGACGAATGTAATAAAATATAAATAAATACAAAAATAAATTGAAATTGGCTAGAAATATGAATTACAAACACACATATTAAAATAAATTTAAAATACGTACGTATATATATATATATATTGTCAACTGCAGATAGTTCTGTTTCGCTGTATCATACAGCGAAACTGTACGATTTGATATACGATTGCTTCTATCCAAGATTGAAATCCGACCGAAATGACATCAGTCGGTGCTTCTGCCTCTGAGCTATGATTGCTCGGCAGAAAAAGGTAAACTTTTAGCGTATTATACACAATATAAACATACGCCAGTAGCTGAGAGTGTTCAAATTCATTACTGAATGAACGATGCGTTAATGCTTGAGTAGCTATCGTTTTTACAAAGTCTACCATTCTTTCAGATTGCTCAATCAGGGTGTGGGAGTGTATATATATATATATATATATATATATATATATATATATATGTGTGTGTGTGTGTGTGTGTGTGTGTGTGTGTGTGTGTGAAAAGTGTATGTATGTAATTATAAATATCGATATATATGTATGCAATCTGTTATATATATTATTTATACATTATATATGCGTGGTACTTATTCGAAAGCCCTCAATATCAGTGATAGAGCTGACATATTCATATAGATAGGGGTGAGTTTGTAACCCTGGGTTTCACGCTCTTGCGATCGTCAGACAAACTGATTAATTTTTTTTTTTAAATTGGCTATATGTAGGGCTGCGTATATTGGTGTATTTTTGTGGAAGTGGGGGAAAAATTTGTCGTCATAACAGAGGCATAAAAAATAAATACACATTTGTACACCCATTGACGTTCGCAAAACACACACACAAAGACACACACGCACCAGCAATAAATAAATAAAATTTAGTTGGCAATAAATGACCCGCCGAGGTTGATATGCAATAAAAACAATTTTTTTTTTTAAAATAGATAAAGAAAATATGCCTTAAGACAGGATTCGAACCCGCGTCCTCCTTTAGAGAAGAAAAAAGCAATAACCGATCCGGCTTGCTTTGACCGTTCAGCTACAGAGATCTTCACGGTCAAGTTATCTTAATGCTCGTTCACTAGTTCCGAAAGCCATATCTGCCTAATCTCGTATCGGAAACATTTTTGAAGAATCCATTAAATTTTATATTATAAGCCAGCATGTTTTTATTTTCTTCAAACGTTATGTTTAGTGGATACCCGCATTTGAATAGATGTTCTGTTTATTTTAAGCTGTTTATTTTGTCTACCGGCCTGCGCACTCGAGAAACCGTAATGAAAGAAATGTGCTCTCAGATAGGTTTCGAACTTGCCCACCCTTTGCAGCAGAAACAACCGTCTGTTCGGGTGTGGTTTTACGGTATTTGTTAGGTGTTTGTTACATATTAATTGATTCCGGTTGCATATGGTTGCACATTTCGGTGTCTTTCCTTACACCTTTTCTGCGCGTTTCCCTCTCCTCTTTTTTCTTGATTTTTTGTTTTTATTTATTAGTTCTCGGATCTTTTTTCCCAATTTAAATAAATTCTTTACATTAATTACGTTGTTCAGACTATTGTCCCCATCTTTTTTGCCTAATTTACGACGTTTCGGGCGTTGTACGCTTCTTCATATTGTATTCATTTCTATGCTTGGCCAGCTTAGGAAATTTTTGTGGAGCAGCATATGCGCTGATTCCTAAAGTTTTCGTATTTTCCAGTGGTGTTCTCTATCTGTTATTTCAACTTCATCCAAGAGAGAACGGTGATCTCTTTTTTCTCTCCATATGTGCTTAGTTACTCCTGATTTTTCTATTTCGACTCGTGTTACGGTTTTACGATATTTATGCAGCCTAATCTTAGGATCTAACCCATTGATCGAAATGAAGGGTAAATTTCGAAATTCCAATCAGCTGAAGAAGGTCGAACCGTCGAAACAAAGATGAGGACCACAGTCCAAAGAATGTAAATAGTGTAAATAATTACAATTCCTCATCTCAGAAATATAGACAGATATTGAAGGTGAATATGGCAACAAAGATGAGGACAACAGTTCAATCAATGTAAATAGTGTAAATAATTGCAATACGTCATCTCAGAAATATAGACAGATATTGAAGATGAATATGGCAACAAAGATGAGGACAACAGTCCAAACAATGTAAATAGTGCAAATAATTACAATACCTCATCTCAGAAATATAGACAGATATTGAAGGTGAATATGACAACAAAGATGGGGACAACAGTCCAAACAATGTAAATAGTGTAAATAATTACAATACCTCATCTCAGAAATATAGACAGATATTGAAGGTGAATATGGCAACAAAGATGAGGACAACAGTTCAATCAATGTAAATAGTGTAAATAATTGCAATACGTCATCTCAGAAATATAGACAGATATTGAAGGTGAATATGTCAACAAAGAGGAGGACAACAGTTCAAACAATGTAAATAGTGTAAATAATTACAATACCTCATGTCAGAAATATAAATAGATATTAAAGGGGAATATTGCAACAAAGATGTAGACAACAGTCCAAACAATGTAAATAATTACAATACCTCAGAAACATAGACAAATATTAAGTGCATTCGTTTGGCGGGCTTGTCTCAGGAAGCTCAGGTGAGTATGAGTTTGAGATTTGTTTAACGGCATATCAACACCTCTGTGGGTTATTTAATGCTAAAATGATGGGTTTTTAAGGTATTTTTTTTAATTTTTGGTTATAGTGGGAACGTTGATTTAGTCATATTTTGATGAAAAATTATTTTTAGTTTTTTTTTATTTTAGAAAACTGAAGATGTCTTCTAGTTTTGTATTCAAAAATGTGTTACTGGTAATAATTTTTTCTTCAAATATGTATTATGTTAGTAATTTTATTTTTCTTACAAATGTATTGTCGGTAATATTTTTCTGTAAACGTTTTTTTTATGTCTATATCTCTATAAAAGTCTATTTTTATACTTTCATAGTGTTTTGACCCCAGTTTTGGGGGGGGTAACTATTTGCCTATAGCTGGGACCTTAACAGGTGTTACCACTCCAGGTCAGGGTGGACCTGGAAACAACAGCAATTTAGTGGTGGTTCAATGCTCCTCACAACCTCCCAATCTGAAGCCTATCAGCCGAATGCAGTTTACCGTCATGCCCAGAGCCCCTCACAGGTGTAGATTTGACCCATTATAAAAAATAATAAGAAAATCAATCCCCAGTCACAAACAGAAAATTGTATTTTTAAAAAAAAGCCGGTTTTATTTTATTTTATTTATTTATTTTTCATGATCTTGCAGAACACCGAGTGTTTTTCAAAAAGAAAAACCAAATAAATTTCGTTGAATAAGTTTTAATGCTGTGTACGTTCAGGATATTGTTACGTGTTCTTCTTCTTCTATGTGCCCTGTCCCTTCAGGACGTAGGCGATCATGGATCTCCACGTCTCCCTATCCCTTGTGGCTCTTAGTATGTTTGCTCCTGTTGCTCCTGGCAACCCCCGTTCCGTCATCCACCTGATCAGGCCCTGCAAATATGTTATCCGCTGCCTTCCTCTGTCTCTCCTTCCTTCTATCTGACCAGTCAGTATCAGGTTCTCCAGGCTTTCCTTCCTCATTGCATGTCCCAGGAACTTCAGTTGTCTCTTCCTGATGCTCAGCATCAATTTCCTTTTTGTTGCCATTCTTTCTAACACTTCGTCGTTGCTTGTATGCTCAGTCCACGATATCCGTAGCATCCTTCTGTAGAACCACATTTCGGCCGCTTCCAGTTTTGTCCTCATTTTCGATGATATTGTCCAGCATTCACAGCCGTACTGAAGAACTGACATCACGTAGCAGTCTAGCACTCTTTTGTTAAGTGTAGCAAAAAAAAAAAATTATTGACTAAAACTTAGAGATAAAAATCAAACAAATATTTACTTTCCAAAAAACATCAAATAAAATATTTACAAATATACAAGAAACATAGAGTTTACTACTGGCGAGTGTTACGAGGAGAAAAGAGGAAGGTCAGGGGTCAAATATATTTTGCCAATTAAGTTGGCGAAGAAGTTAAGAATAATTATTAGTTTGATCAATGAAAGAGTCAAAAATATCTATTTACCCAGGTAGTCCCATGAGGTTTTGTTTCATGTTTTAGTTGGTCGGTAACTTTTCTATGAGATTCTTTCGGCTGGATATAAATCCTTCAATCAGAACCGGAGTTGATAATGTCATCAAACCCTGGTAACAACTAACTACTCACTGCCCAAAACCTATTTTCATAGGGGCTATCACCTAATTTGCATCTTTCTAGAACCTCTGGAAGCTACTGGAACATTCTTGCATCTTCCAAAACGTTCTATTCCTAATTTATCTATTTAACAACTACTTTCTGAATTAAAACCTTTTTGTAATAACAAGTAGGATTCAATAGAATCCCTTACTATAATTTTTAATACATTATTATTATTTTTATATATATATATATAAATGCATCCTCTTAACAATATAGGTGTTCCTGGTTCTTCATTGATTCCTTTTGTTTTATATCTTTGGATTCCCATGTCATCTTGGGATATACAGTGGAGTGGTTTCCTTTTAATTAGACTGGATGCGACTCAAGTCTAGAGAGCTCAGACTATTCTGCAATTCAGTTTATATTCCCCAGGGTAGGGAGGAGGGACTGACGCACGTTGTGCAAGAGTGAAAGCAAGAGACTATCCCTTAATTAGAACTCGGCTCACTCATTCCATATTCTTCACCGATATCCGTTTCACTACTCACTCAATTTTACTGAGAATAACACACAAGGTATATCAAATAAATCTTTTGATTAATACTATTTACTGAATTGGAGGTGATGAGAAACAATCCAGATGTTATTTACTGAGATAAACTGTCTGTATATCATTACAATTAACTAGCAGTATAGCCCAGCGTTGCTCGGGTGTAATGAAAGCTTTAAAACTAATCCATGGTCCTGGAGCTCAAACTATTTGGACGTTGGCACGAAAGCAATAGTTGTTTCCAGTTAAAGCGAAAACGTAGACCGAAAGAAAAATGAATGGATGTAAGTCAAATTTTGATTTCCTGGTATCGATATCAAATATGTTTTTTCGTCGTAAACTGAATTTTGAAGGCTAAATAAGTCCTCTGAGTAAATGGTACCATGGCTGAGACTAAGAACTACAATTATACCTACTTAGAGCCAAACCCGAAGCAAAAACAAAAATAAAAAGGCTGAAAAAAATACAGACATACAGCAGATAAACAGACACACACACAAACATCTTGCCTTATATTATCAATTTTCTGCACTATTGTAAGAACTGCAACCTTGAAACTTCTGAATATCGTTTCTTGTGTCTTTGTCTATGAGTGTATCAAATGTTATTAAAATCGGACCAATCCTTCTATAACCCAATTTTTTCCATTATCAATATTCGATTTTTATCTGGGATACCTCGACACAAAATCTAGCTAAGAACACTCGAAGACGCTTATAGTACAACTGTGTAAATTTTCAAGAAAATCGGCTAAGCCGTTTCGGAGTCTATAGGTAACAGACACACACACACACACACAAACAAACAAAGTTCCATTTATGAATAATTTTAGATCAGATAGATTACTTAGCTCAACTGTCCTGATCAATCTCGTTGATTACTGACTTTAAATGTTCATATGTCATTATAGGTCTTGTTAATTACCGAGTTTAAATGCTCATATGTCATTATAGGTCTTGTTAATTACCGAGCTTAAATGTTCATATGTCATTATAGGTCTTGTTAATTGCCGAGCTTAAATGTTCATATGTCATTATAGGTCTTGTTAATTACCGAGCTTAAATATTCATATTTCATTATAGGTCTTGTTAATTACCGAGCTTAAATGTTTATATGTCATTATAGGTCTTGTTAATTACCGAGCTTAAATGTTCATATGTCATTATAGGTCTTGTTAATTACCGAGCTTAAAAGTTCATATGTCATTATAGGTTTTGTTAATTGCCGAGCTTAAATGTTCATATGTCATTATAGGTCTTGTTAATTACCGAGCTTAAATGTTCATATGTCATTATAGGTCTTGTTAATTACCGAGCTTAAAAGTTCATATGTCATTATAGGTTTTGTTAATTGCCGAGCTTAAATGTTCATATGTCATTATAGGTCTTGTTAATTACCGAGCTTAAATGTTCATATGTCATTATAGGTCTTGTTAATTACCGAGCTTAAATGTTCATATGTCATTATAGGTCTTGTTAATTACCGAGCTTAAATGTCCATATGTCATTATAGGTCTTGTTAATTACCGAGCTTAAATGTTTATATGTCATTATAGGTCTTGTTAATTACCGAGCTTAAATGTTTATATGTCATTATAGGTCTTGTTAATTACCGAGCTTAAATGTTCATATGTCATTATATGTCTAACCCTAATCTTTCAGGACGTAGGCAATCATGGCCTTCCACATCTTCATTTCCCTCGTAGCTCTTAACACTCTTTCTTTTATTATTCCTCCCCAACACTTGCTCTGTTACATCCAGTTACTCAAGCCCATAAATCTAGAATATAAATGTATTGAAACTACCGTAGCCACAAAGTCAGGGGATCAGTTTATATAATTATTATAATATAGAATTGATCCCTTACTTTATATCCACATAATTTCTTATTAAATTCTGATGAGGTGCGAATACACCTCTTCTCAATACTTATTAGCTACACGAGCATGTCTTAGATTTGTTTCTTTTATGTGCCGTGTCCCTTCAGGACGTAGGCAATCATGGCCTTCCGCATCTTCCTAACCCTTGTAACTCCTAACACTATTTCTCTTGTTATTCCTCCCAACCTTTGCTCTGTCATCCAGTTACTCAAGCCCATAAATCTAGAATATATACGTATAGAAACTACCATAGCCACAAAATGAGGGATCAGTTTATATAATCATAATAATATGGAATTGATCCTCCATTTTATATCTACATTATAATTTCTTATCAAATTCTGATCAGGTATGAATGTACTTCTTCTCAATACTGATTAGCTACACGGGCATGTCTTAGAAGAAGAAACAAATCTATGTACCGTGTCCCTTCAGGACGTAGGCGATTATGGCCCTCTGACATAACCCTTTCCCTTGTAGCTCTTAACACTTTTTCTCTTGACAATGTTTCATCTAAGAAATTCGAATAACTTTAAACAATAATTTATTAGTGTAAATGCAAGAGAAATAAGATGAAAGAAAGACAAGTCAAAAATTCATAATACGTATGTTTTATATAAAAGTCAAACTGAACAAATTCGTGTCAAATTTTGTCTCAATTTCGTTTACATTATTCTTTTTAGGCTTGTATGGAACTTCTTTAAAATGCCTGCCATTTGTGTATTTAAAACTTAGGAATGGAATCCGAGTAACTTGCAGAAGCGGAGAGCATCGTTTAATGCCCAAATGTCGCGAAAATCTGTCTCGACTTTCTGGCACGTTAACAATCTAGCAAGCAAGCACGCACGGAAGATTTGCAATCATTGCATAAAATGTTGGCCAACCCCTGAGGCACCCACTAACCTCGCTGCCGTTCACCTCTAAACATATTTTCAGCCTCACTTGACCTAGTAACTGACAGACATGTCAAGACGTCTCGTTCTACTTCCAAATGTAAACAATTAAATTAATTATAACAGCAGTTAAATTACCCACCAGTCTAGACATTTGTCAAAATTGCCCCTTTAGAAAGCGTAACGGGTTCCACTGATTAATCACTTTTCATTAAAATACGATAAACTGTTAGTTAATTACATTAATGTTATGGTGAAACACACCTATTCCTCAGACAATGGACTCTCCCTCCTGTAATAGAAGTTCTTGGGAAGTTCATAGGAGTTTCTTAGAAGTTCTTTAGAGTTCTATTAGAGTTCAGTAGAACTCATCGGGGTGCCGAGTTCGAATTCCAGTTGAATTCATTGCATTCACTTACGCGCAAATACCCTTGTGAAAGATATTCATCCGGCTCTTCCTTCCAGTTATGGGTTAAATAACAGGACAGATTGGGTTCTATAGCCTTGGCTGGCAACCAGTCTACCGCAGAAAGCAATGGCAACCTACTGCAGGAAAATCTTCTGCCCAGTCAGTCATATCTCTTTCGAGACATGATCGCCCAAGCGTGTTTCACGTATGGCACTTAACTGCTGACTAGGCAGTTAAGTGCCATACTAAAGTTAGCCGAATACTAAAGAGTTAGCTTTCAGTGGAAGATTATCAAGTTCCAAATATTTTGGTTGCGTTAAGTCGATTAGCAACCGACATAGCACGATTATAACCTTCAGTGCGAAAACTTCTCCACAAAAATTAACTAAGTTGGGATGTGCAGGTGGTGTAAAGTTTAGCGGCTCGAATTGAAAAATCGACAATCAGTTCGAATTCCTGCTGGGTTCGTTACATTTACTTTAATTTGAACATTATTTTTTTATCAATACTCGTGTTTAAGTAGGTCGAGCGGTCTAAGACGTTGCCAGATCAAATGGTAATCTACATAGGGGAAACTACCATTTGATCTGGCAACGTCTTAGACCGCTCGACCACGAATGACCTCCAGTCTAAACAAGGTTTTAATCAAGCCTATATAAAACAATTTTCGATTCATCGCTACAACCATATCTGCTCTGAAAAATCTATCGTAACTAATCAAGCCAGTAGATATAAATATATAATACTGTTTAATTAAAAAAATTAAATATCTACTTAAATACGAGTATCGATAAAAAATAATGTTCAAACAATTCATTTCAAATTGTCGGTTGTTTATAACCAAGTTTCGTTAAAATTAGTTAATTTCCGTAACATATTTACTTTAGTGTAAATACTCTTAGGAAAGCTACAAATACATTTCATCTTAACTCAGGTTATAGAATAAATAACAGAGTAGACTAAGCTTTTTAGTCTTGGATGGCAATCAGTCGAGGAGAAGGACATATATACAAAGGTGAGAAGAGCTCAAGTGATGGCCTCAAAACAAGGCGATCATGACACTAGAACGTAAGCCCTGACGTCACATGACGTCATAGAACCGCATTACAAATTTACGAACTGCGTCTGCTATTCGGTGACTGTTATCGTTGCTTAGCAATGTTTTATCTCAACACAAGATAAAATAATCTTTGATGGTGGATGTCTTTATGTTAACGTCCCTGTAACATCTCTGAAGATGGCACATGTGAGCCGAAAGCTTAGAACCAGCATAATAAAAAATATTCAAATGTTGGACATCTTTGCTTTTATTTTCAATGTTTAAAACGGCTCATGATTAAATATAATAGACGTTCATTGTCTGTTATATGTAACAGTATATGTTTAGAATATATATATATATATATATATATATATATATATATATATATATATATAAACACTGCTGATATACAATACGTTAAAATTTCCCTTCTCTGATACCGTCGATGGCTTAGGGAGTAGAGACTCCGACTGACCCCAAATCGGTTGAGTTTCGATCCCGGCCAGAGGCGAGTGGATGCGTCTAGCCACACAGATGAGCTGTGATACACCGAAACAGGCTTGTATGTGGATGACATATATATATATATATATATATATATATATATATATAAAGAAATGGGAATTAGATATGAACAGACCGAGAAAGCAATATGAGAGGAAAGAAAGAAACAAGGAAACTAAAGTAGGTCCGGAGAGAGAAAGAAGGAAAGTCATTCTTAATAAATCAGTTTCTGCTCTAACTGCTCCCTTTTTAGGGTGTTTCACATTTGTTACTTCTCGCTCTTTAAATCCTTACACATATTTTATTTTTATTTTTTAAAAACTGTTTTTATTTTTTTATTTTTTTTTACCTCTCAAAGCAATTCAATATCTGTTGTCTCAAATACAGGAGGCAACGAAAAAATATAATAAAAATAGAAAATGGCTGACGTGAATAAAACAATAAATAAAATCAAGCAAAGAAAGAAAGGGAGAAAAAAAAAGATCTCGTCTTGTCTTATTTTTGCAGATTTCTTTTGGAGGAAATGTAAAAAGAAAAAGAAAGAAAGAAAAAAACTCAACGTGAACATCGTCAAATACCTTTACGTGTCAAGAGGCACAAAAGAAAATTTGTAACGATATCAATGTTTTTAATGCTTTCACCATAGAAATTTTTTCACCTTCTATACATCGAAGAAAAGCTTTTTATTCCATACTGAGCCGTTATTCATTTCTAACATAAAACGTACCAGGGTCGTGCACTATAGAATTTGACATACATACATACATATATATATATATATATATATATATATATATATACATATATATATATATATATATATATATATATAAACTTATTTATAAATGGAACTTGGTCTGTGTGTGTGTGTGTCCGTTACCTATAGACTCCGAATCAGCTGAACCGATTTTCTTGAAAATTTACACAGTTGTACTATAAGCGTCTGCAAGTGTTCTTTGTTAGGTTTTGTGTCGAGGTACCCCCGATAAATATCGAAAATCGATAATCGAAAAAATCGGGTGATAGAAGGAGTGATCCGATTTTAATCAAATTTGATACACTCATAGACAAAGACATAAGAAACGATATTCAGAAGTTTCAAGGTTGCAGTTCTTACAATTGTGCAAAAAATCGATAATATATATATATATATAAAAGGCAAGATGTTTGTTTGTGTGTCTGTTTATCTGCCTGTATGTCTGTATTTTTTTCAGCCCTTTTATTTTAGTTTTTGCTTCGGGTTTGGCTCTAATTAGGTATACTTGTAGTTCTGAGTCTCAGCTATGATACCATTTACTCAGACGACTTATTTAGCCTTCAAAATTCAGTTTACGACGAAAAAACTTATTTCATCAAAATTTGACTTACATCCATTCATTTTTCTTTCAGTCTACGGTTTCGCTTTAACTGAAAACAACTATTACTTTTTAGTCTTTCTTGCCAAAGAGTCTGAGCTCAAGGACCATGGATTAGTTTTAAAGCTTTCATTGCACCCGAGGAACATCGGGTTATACTGCTAGTATATATATATCGCGGTTTCATAGACTACTCAATCATCAAGACCACTGTTTTATTAACACCAGAATAATATTTTTTATATCTGTGCGTATACTTGAGTGTATACCCATATGTATATTTATTAATTCACATAAACCTATATATATATATATATATTATTTAATTACTTAATTTTTAGTCATAATAAAATTAGACCAGTGCACTGTTTTATTAAAATGTGTTCAATACAATTATATTGCAGAAATTTTAAATGTTCTTTATTTGTAAACGAGTTATTACACGACCTAGGTTTCTACCATATGGTGTCTTCGGGCGATTCACAATAACTGATTTTACCATTTACCGTTTAAAAAAACACACGGTAAAATCAGTTATTGCAAATCACCTGAGGATACTACTACGGTAGAATCCTAGGTCGCGTAATAACTCGTTTACAAATAAAGAATATATATATATATATATATATATATATATATATATATATATATATATATATATAACGTCATCCACATACAAGGCTGTTTCGCAGCTCATCATTGTGGCTACACATTCACCTGCTTCTGGCCGGGATCGATATTCGACCGATTTAGTGTCAGTCGGACTCGCTAACACCTAAGCAATTAGCACATGGAATCAGAGAAGGGAAATATATATAGAGAGAATCCTTGATATTTGATAAGCCAAATTCCAACGGAGACTAAATCAAAAGAGAACTTAATGTTAAAATTTATTGTTGAATTTAACAGATTATTATAATCAAGAAACAAAAGAAGGATATTTTTACAAATCCATCGGTAATATCATATTTTGCGGCTCTTACCGCACATCAAACCAAATTAATTCATATATATATATATGCGCGTGTGTGCGTGTGTGTGTGTGTGTTTATTATTCCTTTAGAACATGTACAATCTACAAACTACTATAAAATTTTTATCTTTTGTTTCGACATTGCAAGAAAAATATCTCATTAGGTAGTATAATGATGGTAATAAACGTTTTTAATAACAATAATGATTAATAATAAATATTCATTGGTCTATTTTTATACTGAGCACTTTTTTAAATTAATATGTTTTGAACGTTGCAATTATTTTCTTTGTTTCTTATTCATTTGGATATATATATACATAGATATATATATATATATATCCAAAAGGATGATCAGATAGGTAAATCCAAAAAAAACCGATCCTATTTAATATTCATTTCATTAATATTAAAATTGATCAAGGTGGGGGGGGGGGGGCTCGATGCAAATATATTATATTTACAGAGCCGATTATAAAACATAAAACAAACATTTCAATATTAAATCCGTTGAATAGTCATTTCTATGAGAAAATCCTCATATATAAATTTTATTTACACAAATTCAAATATATTGAAAATCTTTTAATACATTTGAATTTGAGTAAACAAAATGTTCTTTTCGCCGTTGCTGAAGAAGCGAGGATTTCCTCGTAGAAATGGATATTTAACGGATTTAAATATCGAAATTTTTGTTTTATTATATATATATATATATATATATATATATATATATATATATATAAACGTAAACTTATCACTATACTCGATTGGAAAAACCCTCCGAGTGTATGGAAAAATAGCTGTAAAAAAAAAAAAAGAGCTAAGCACGTGAACATCAGTCAGTTAAGTGCCATACGTGATACACGCTTGGGCGATCATGTCTCTTTCGAGACATGACTGACTAGGCAGAAGATTATCCCGCAGTAGTTTGCCATTGCTTTCTGAGGCAGACTGGTTGCCGACCAAGGTTATAGAACCCAATCTGTCCTGCTATTTAACCCATAACTGGAAGGAAGAGACGGATTAATACCTTCCCATGGGTATTTGCGCGTAAGTGAATACAATGGATTCAACTGGAATTCGAACTCGGCTCCCCGGTTTCTCGTTCTGAGCCGATATCTACTGTACCACAACGCACATACGTAGCCCAATGAAAAAAAACCCGAGACGAGTAATCTTTAGGTTATATATATATATATATATATATATATATATATATATATATATATATATATATATATATATATATATATATATATATATATAATTTTAGCTAAAATCTTCATTCTCACTTCAATCCAATACATAGCACTCCTTAATGCATCACTCCCTTGTGGTAAAGAGCCCGGCTCGATCCAAAGCGGAAGGAAATGCGATGTCGGGTATACTGTGGAGGATTCAGAGTCATCTGTTAGGATGAAGGAAATGTTTGGTGTTTTGACAGCTGGCAGAACGGTAGTTGGTTACCATCTACACTGTTGGTGGTCAAAGGAGACAGCGAGAATCCGAAGGGAGATGGCGGTGAATCGTCATACTGGGGTGCGTCATTGAAAACAGAAAGCGTGAGCCAAGTGGGAAAAAACATCAAACGATCGCTCACTAATGTTTCCTGATGAAGACAGTGTGCGCCTTCCGACTTTTTCTCATCCTCAATACGAAGTGGTCGGTGAAATCAGAGCGATTCAAGACACATCAAAAGAACTTTAAAAGTGAATGCAACACCTCCTTCTATGTTCCGTAAGACAAAAACGATCATGGCTCTCCACAACTTTCTATCTTTTGCAGCTCTTAGAAATGTTTGTCTTTTTACTATTCCTTTACTACTATGAATTTGTTCAAGCTTGTTTGGGGTCCTGGGTATGACGGTAAACTGCATCCGGCAGCAAGGCCTCTAATTAGGAGGTTGTGGGGAGCATAGAACCACCTCTTAATTGCTGTTGGTCTCAGGTCCATTTTGACCCGGAGTGGTAACACCTGTTAGGGTCCCAACTATGGACAAATAGTTAAGCGCCAAAGTGGGGTCAAAGCACTATGAAAGCCCCAAAGTGGGGTCAAAGAACTATGAAAGCCCCAAAGTGGGGTCAAAGCACTATAAAAGCCCCAAAGTGGGGTCAAAGAACTATGAAAGCCCCAAAGTGGGGTCAAAGCACTATAAAAGCCCCAAAGTGGGGTCAAAGAACTATGAAAGCCCCAAAGTGGGGTCAAAGAACTATGAAAGCCCCAAAGTGGGGTCAAAGCACTATAAAAGCCCCAAAGTGGGGTCAAAGAACTATAAAAGCCCCAAAGTGGGGTCAAAGCACTATAAAAGCCCCAAAGTGGGGTCAAAGAACTATAAAAGCCCCAAAGTGGGGTCAAAGAACTATGAAAGCCCCAAAGTGGGGTCAAAGCACTATAAAAGCCCCAAAGTGGGGTCAAAGAACTATGAAAGCCCCAAAGTGGGGTCAAAGAACTATGAAAGCCCCAAAGTGGGGTCAAAGCACTATGAAAGCCCCAAAGTGGGGTCAAAGCACTATAAAAGCCCCAAAGTGGGGTCAAAGAACTATGAAAGCCCCAAAGTGGGGTCAAAGCACTATGAAAGCCCCAAAGTGGGGTCAAAGCACTATAAAAGCCCCAAAGTGGGGTCAAAGCACTATGAAAGCCCCAAATTGGGGTCAAAGAACTATGAAAGCCCCAAAGTGGGCCAAATGAGGTCAAAGCACTATGAAAGAAATATATACATTTTTGAAAGAAAATATTACCAATAATACATTTTTGAAGAAAAAGAATTTTTGCCTTAACACATTTTTGAAGGAAAAAAATTATTCTCAGTAAAACATTTTTGAATACAAAACTAGAAGTTTTCTAAAATAAAGAAGAATAAAAATAAAAAAGATTCATTAAAATCTGACGAAATAAACCTTTTCACTATAACTGAACATTATAAAGAAATACATCAAAATCCCACCTTTTTGGCATTAAATAACCCACAGAGGTGTTGATATGCCGTTAAACAAAACTCAAACTAAAAAACTCAAGCTTGTTAGGTAGGCTACTCACTGTTACCCTCTCTCCTTTATACATTAAGAATGTCCTGAGAGTGTCAGATTTCTCAAGCCTTCTTTCCTTATTGTGTCATAGATATTTCAACTGCCTCTTTCTGATTCTATGTATAAATTTTCTTTTTCTTCCATTTTCCTTAAAGCTTATTTATTGTTTACTTGCATTCCCAACATCCTTCTGTAGGACTGCATCATTATTGCCTTTAGTCTCTTCTTCATTTAAGGAGAAAGGTTCCAATACTCACTCTCAAAGTTGGATCATTTTGTAAGAATTAATTTCATTCTGCTGGCGTACTGAACTGCGAAATGAAATTCCTGAAGAGGTGGGGGGGTCTACAGTTATTTCAGTCAGTTGAGTGCCATACGTGATACACGCTTTGGCCGATCATGTCTCTAAAGAGACATGACTGACTGGGTAGAAGATTATCCCGCAGTAGGTTGCCATTGCTTTCTGCGGTAGACTGGTTGCCAGCCAAGGCTATAAAACCCAATCTGTCCTGTTATTTGACTCATAGCTAGAGGGGGAAGAGATGTATTATATTATTCAGTAGTAATTAGTGGGTGATCAGTTTATTACTTCATAACAATATAAAACTGATCCCCCCGTTTATGCCCAATAGAAGCCTTAATCATTATTCCAACTATTATATTCAGTCAGTCAGTTAAGTGACATACGTGATACACGCTTTGGGCGATCATGTCTCGAAAGAGACATGGCTGACTGGACAGAAGATTACCCTGCAGTAGGTTGCCATTACTTTCTGCGGTAGACTGGTTGCCGACCAAGGCTATAGAACCCAATCTGTCCTGTTATTTAACCCATCACTGGAGGAAAGAGACGGATTAATACCTTTCCCAAGGTAGGGACCCAGAAAAAGTAAAAATATTCTGACCCTGATTTTTAAAGCAGGAAGTCTCGGTACACTTTAAAGACTGTGTGTTTGAATCTTCACCAATCTGGATTAAATGGTTGTAAAAAAGAAAGCCCCAAAGTGGGGTCAAAGAACTAAGAAAGAGACATGACTAACTGGACAGAAGAACTCAAAAAGAGACACGGTACACTTGAAGCCATACTCAGAGAGGGTATAAAGGAAGTGGGGAGTGAAAGAATAAGAAAAAGAAAAAGAAAAGAAGCATATGAATGAGTGAATACGGAAAGAGAAAATAAATAAATAAAGAAAGAAAGAAAGAAAGAAAGAAAGAAAGAAAGAAGACGAAAAGAGAAAGAAGAAATTGAATTTTTATAAATATATTTCGTGAGAGTGAGTACAGGAGAAAAGTTGAGGGGGGGAGAATAAGAAAGAAAAAAAGAAAGAATAAATAAAAATGAACAAAATATAAAGTAAAATAAACAGAAAATAAATGAAAGAAAGAAAGAATGGGATGAAAATAAGAAAGAAAGAAAGAAAGAAAGAAAGAAAGAAAGAAAAAGAAAAATGGGCATGAAAAAAGAAAACAAGCAGAACGTAAAGAAAAGAAAGAAAAATGAAAGAAAGAAAGAAGGAATAAAAAGAAAGAAGGAATAAAAAGAAACAAGGGATGAAAAATGAAAAAAGAAAGAATAAAAAGGATTGAATGAATGAAAGAAAGAATAAAAGAAAGAGAAATAAAAGAAAGAATGAAAGAATGAGGGGATAAAAGAAAGAAGGAATGAAAGAATGAAAGAAAGAGTGAATAAAAGAAAGAAGGAATGAAAGAATGAAAGAAAAAGGGAATAAAAGAAAGGAATTAAAACATGAAAGAATGAATTGAAAGAGTGAATAAAAAAGAAGGAATGAAAGAAAGAGTAAATAAAAGAAAGAAAGAATGAAAGAATGAAAGAAAGAAGGAATGAAAGAAAGGGGATACACCATAATAAGGAAAGAAAGAATGGTCAGCAGAAAATGAAGATAAATGTTGAAAGAGTCAATAAAGAAAAAGAAAATTTTTAAAATAGAGGGTAAGAAAGTGAGAGAGAGAGAGAGACAAAGAGAGAGAGAGAGAAAGAGTGAGAGAGAAAGAAAGAGAGACAAAGAGAGAGAGAGAGAAAGAAAGAGAGACAAAGAGAGAGAGAGAGAGAAGAAAGAGAGACAAAGAGAGAGAGAGAGAGAGAGAAGTGGAGATAGAGGGAAAGAGAATTTAACGGAGTGGTTAGAGACAGAGAAAGAAAAACGCAAACCAGAAAGCGAAAGAGAGACAAAGAGAGAGAGAGAGAGAGAGAGAGAGAGAGAGAAAGAAAGAGAGACAAAGAGAGAGAGAGAGAGAGAGAGAGAGAAAAAGAAAGAGACAAAGAGAGAGAGAGAGAGAGAGAGAGAAGTGGAGATAGAGCGAAAGAGAATTTAACGGAGTGGTTAGAGACAGAGAAAGAAAAACGCAAACCAGAAAGCAAAAGATAGACAAAGAGAGAGAGAGAGAGAGAGAGAGAGAGAGAGAAAGAGAGAGAGAATTTTCGGGAGGGGTTTGAAATTGATAAAGTAAGCATTTTAAGCAGAGAACGGAAGACAGACAAAGCAAGAAGCAATAGGAAAAAAACAAAAATGCAATATAAGAGAAAAGAGGAAGGAGTGGGAGGTGGAGAGAGAGGATACGAGAGGAAAAGAAAGAAAGAAAGAAAGAATATGAACAGATGGTTGCAGGTAGAGAAAGGAAACATGGTTGGCAGAGGAAGGAGAAAGAAGTATATGAGACAAAAGTAAAAATTAAATAAAAATATAAAACAAAAAATAACCCCGATACACACACACATACAAAAAAACAAAACAAAAAAACAAAAAAAAAACGAAAAACAGACACGCAGAAACTCCGACAGAATTTTCGACGCGCGGCGAGGGTCTAGGAAACGCGACATTGTTGATTGCTTGTATCGCTGCTGCCTTTCATATCCGGCGACGCTGAAAATCAATCATCTGATGATGGCTACGGGAAACAGTTGAAACCTCGGAATATTCCGCTAGTCGCTTTATTCGCACAGAAGCTTTACAAGATGGGTCGCACCTTCCCGTGTCTGCCCTCAACCATAAAGTGAAGAAGGTGTGACCGCACCAGTGCATACCCATCCCGTATGACATCTTACACGAACGCGTGATATGGCCACAAAATTTACGATGCAAATAGTGTTTGTGATTTTTTTGCTTTCGATTCAATTTAGCCATGAACGAAAAATAAAAAAAAATGCACTCAAAAGAAATGTCATTTCTTACTCAAAAGATGAAAAAAAAAAAAATTTAAGTATTACTGTATTTGGATGAGTGGAGGTCCGTTGTGGTGTAATAGATATCGACTCGGAATGCGAAATCGGAGAGTCGAGTTCGACATCCGGTTGAATCCGTTGCATTCACTAACGCAGAAATGCCACTGAAAAGTGCATTAATCTGTCTCTTCCTTCGAGCTATGGATTAAATAACAGGACACATTAGGTTTTATAGCCTTGGTTGGCAACCAGTCTACCGCAAAAAATATAGCAACCTACAGCGGGAAAATCTTCTCCTCAGTAAGACATGTTTTTTTAAGAGATTATCGCCCAAACCTATATCATATATGGCACTTAACTTATTACTCAGAACCAACACAGAATCAGACAACAATGAAATATTATCATTCACAACAAACTCAGAACCAGACACATTAACGAGTTATTACTTTAAGCTTACTCAGAAACCACAGACATCAACGAGTTATTACTAGCAAACGAGTATCAAGTATCGCATTTAACTGACTGACAAGATCGGTAGCAATCTTTCACTGTCCTCACACTTTTCATTTGTCTAACTCTCAGTAACACAATGCGTCATAGTGGATGTATCAGCTTGAATGGAGGGAAATGATTAAGTTTGCTTATATATATATAAGACAGACGCGTTATTTCATGATAATTCGGTAGTATAGGCCTATATATAGGTGATATGTAATAGTTGTTATGTCGATATATATATATATATGTTGATATTATATAGGCGATATGTAATAGTTGTTACAATACAAGCATATTTGAGGTGATACTATGCTTTATAAACCATTGCAACAACTATTAAAATATAAATCTCTACTTTGTATCGGGCACTCTTTATAAAAGTAAATGCTTGAACAATGGGTTTAAAAATCTACATGTTCTATCACTTACATCTTACAATATATATATATATATATATATATATATATATATATATATATATTGAAGGGGCAGCAAAACTTTTTTCTTACTTATTAACTTTTATTTAATAAAAAAATGACATTAGTTTAAGTAAATTTGTAAGTATTGTCGCATCAAAAAAACAAATGATGAGCAACCAACTTAACACCTTCAAAATGGTCCACTTCATGATAAATATAACGATGAACGCTATCAGGAACACTTCTACAACTCATTCGATACATTTGCAGATCAATCTTAGAAAAACTTATCAGGAAATTTCTTGCTTTTATTCGGGAATTGTTTACGGTTTTAGACTGTAAACAAAATCTTTCGGATACACAACACACAAGAAAAAACGTAGTGGTGATCAGAAAAGCTACTCAACCATCTCACATCGTCCAATCCACTTCAGTCATTTAAGAGCCATACGTAATAAACGCTCTCGGCGAAAGAGACATGACTGACTGAAGATAATCCCGCAGTAGGTTGCCATTGCTTTCTGCGGTAGACTAGTTGCCAACCAAGGCTCTAGAACCCAATCTGTCTTGTTATTTGACTCATAGCTAGAGTAAGGAAGGATGTATTATATTATTCAGTAGTAATTAGTGGGAGATCAGTTTATTACTTCATAACAATATAAAACTGACCCCCGCTTTATGTCCAGTAGAAGCCTTAATAATGTTTTCAACTATTTTATTCAGTCAGTCAGTTAAATGTAATACGTGATACACGCTTTGGGCGATCATGTCTTGAAAGTGTTTTGACTGACTGAGCAGAAGATTATCCCGCAGTAGGTTGCCATTGCTTTCTGCGCTAGACTGGTTGCCAGCCAAGGCTATAGAACCCAATCTGTCCTGTTATTTAACTCATAACTGGATTAATACCTTTTCCAAGTGTTTTTGCGCGTAAGTGAATGCAATAAATTCAACTGGAATTCGAACTCAGCTCCCCGATTTCTCGTTTCGAGCCGATATCCACTGCACCACAACGCATATTCGAATAAATAGGCCATTAATTTTACCTCACACACACTAATCTATGTATTTAACACTACTTAGACAAATATACACACAGACATATATATATATTATTTTGCAGCCTAGTATTGAACGCACAACTCTTTGGGTTAAGTAGCTGGAACTAACCAACGCCTAAATCCACTGGCCCATCTGTCCTCAATCAATACCAGACTACAACAGCGGTGAATAAATAACTTAGTTGTCTCAAAGAGAGGTAACTACATGTCTACCGGAAGTGGCATTGCACATAGAATAAGAATGATATACCCCAGTAATAAAAAATTAAGGGTTCGGTTCAAAATTCCTAACACCTGATGAAGAGCGAAGCATAAAACAGCTGAAATGTCGTAAATATGGAAATAAAGATGAGGGCAACAGTCCGAACAGTGTAAATAACACACACACACACACACACACACACACACACATACACATAAATATATATATATATATATATATATATATATTTATGTGTGTGTGTGTGTGTGTGTGTCCGACCTGAAATACTCCAAATACTCTTACTATGTGGTTCTACAGAAGGATGCTGAGAATACTGTGCAGGGAACATATGAGCAATGAAGTTTTCGAGAAGGTGGACACGAGGAGGAAGCTGAAACTTAACCTCAGGAAAAGACAGCTGAAGTGTGATGAGGAAGGATGACTTGGAGAATCTGATACTCACAGGTCAGATAGAGGGAAAGAAAGACAGGAGAAAGCAGCGGATAACATATTTGAAGGACCTGATCATGTGGATGAAAAAGCAGGGTTTGGGTGGGGTAACAGGAGAAAGCGTGCTGAAAGCCAGCAGTGATAGGGAGACGTGCAAAGCCATGATCGCCTTAGTCCTGAAGGGACAGGACACATAAAAGAAGAAAGATATATGCCATCTCTTTATAAGAAATTATAATGTGGCTATAAAATTGAGGATCATTTCTATATTATAATCAATATATAAACTAATCCCTCATTTTGTGACCATGATAGTTTCTATATGTTTATATTGTTGATTTATGGGCTTGAGCTAGTGGATGACAGAACGAGGGTTGCATGGAGTAAGAGGAGAAGGCGTGCTAAGAGCCACCAGTGATAGGGAGACGTGGAAGACCATGATCGCCTACGTCCTGAAGGGACAGGGCACATAGAAGATAAATACATATGCTGTTTATAAGAAATTATAATGTGGTTATGAAATGGGGATCAATTCTATATTATAATTAATATATAAATTGATCCCTCATTTTGTGACCATGCTAGTTTCTATACATTTTGATTCTAGATTTATGGGCTTGACTTAGTGGATGACAGAACGAGGGTTGCATGGAGTAACAGGAGAAGGCGTGCTAAGAGCCACCAGGGATAGGGAGACGTGGAAGGCCATGATCACCAACGTCCTGAAGAGACATGGCGCATAGAAGAAGAAGAAGAAGAAGAAGAAGAAGAAGAAGAAGAAGAAGAAGAAGAAGAATGAGGACAGTGGGCTTGGAGAACCTGATGCTCACAACATGGATAAAGGGAAAGAGAGACAAGGGAAAGCAGTACATGAGGTACTTGATAGGCTTGAGCAGATGAGTGTTGGAGCGGGGATTGAGTGTGATAACGATAAGGAGAACGGGTATTAAGAGCGAAAAGGGATAGAATGTGGAGGGCCATGATCGCCTACGTTCTGAAAGGACACGGCACATATAAGAAGACTGCAGATTAGAAAAACAGTTAAAAACTTCTCCGCATCAAAGAATTGCATCAACCTTGTATGGAACACTCAGTTTAGAAATCACTCGAGTATTAATAGCCTGCGAGATCTGGGTTTTCTCGAGGGTCAGACTTGTTTGTGTGTTTAATTGCTATGATAAAATTGTAATTGAATTGCTTCGCTCAACATGAGATTTTCAGCGAGTCGAGTTCCTCATTACGACGAAAAGACGTTCATTTACAAATTCTAAGGTACATATATATATAAAGTTTTAAAGATTTCATAAAACAATTAAGACATAATTAGTGCGGTTAGCAAAGCTTTAATGAAGTAATTGCCTTTCCAGTTAACTTTATTTTAATGTTCAGTAAGGTAAGTCGACAGATACGTGCGCTTAATTGTATATAAGACTGTTCATTACATATAAAAAATTATATATAACATTCTCCCATGTATATATGTGTGTATGTGTGTGCATATGTGCATGAATGTGTGTGTTTATATATATATATATCTCTATATATATATATATTTCTCTCACTCTCTCTCTCTCTCTATATATATATATATATATATATATATATATGTTTAATTGGAGTAGATAGACTAAACTATCGCCCGGTTCACACTCCACCAACATCTATTGAACAGGTAAAGAGGTTCATCCCTTGTTCCCTGTTTAGGATGTGGTTTTCGGCTTTCTCTTTTCCATTCTTTTTACCCTTACGTAGCCCCCTGCGCATCAGTGGCGTTATCGCCTTGCTTGGGGTGATATGATTAAAAAAACATATACTTGGAATGTTCTGGGCAAAATCATGTCAGATGTCAGTATTGTTCTGTTATCCGGTTATTTGGTATGATTTTGAGTGGAACCATGATATTTCGAAATCATTGCGCACACACACACATAAACCCACACACACACACACACACACACATATATATATATATATATATATATAATAGCACCTAATGAGCCAGATGAACCTACCTAGGTTTCTTCTAAACGGATCGTCAGGGAGATATATATATATATATATATATATATATATATATATATATATATATATATCCTGCCGAATGACACACATTTTCGTAACAAAATATATCATAAATAATCAGGCCGGTAGAAATAAATATATAAATAAACTGTTTGATTAAAAACAAAATATCTACTCAAATACGAGTATCGATTAAAAATAATTTTCAAACAAATAATTTCAATATGTCGGTTGTTAAACCATTTCGTTAATCTTCGGGATTTTCCGTAACATTATATATATATATATATATATCAGCATGGTAGGATAACTCTCTGAGAGAGCTCTAAACATATATGCATATAAATACATATAGAGCAAATGTAAGAAAAATGAAGGCAGACACGTTATTTCATGGTGAATCCGATGTATGGGCCTATTTCAGGTAAACCATCATCAGCTTTCGATTCACCATGAAAGAACGTGTCTGCCTTCATTTTTATTTTATATATATATATATATATATATATATATATATATATATATATATATATATTAGAAAGAGATAAGAAAATTATATTTTGTTTTAGACGATGTATTTCGCCCACTGACGAACTTCATCGAAGCAATAGAAATATAGTATCTATAAACAAAAAGTTGTACCAATATATATATATATATATATATATATATATATATGCGCCTACATTCAAAAATTATACATAGGTCTAGTTCCAATAACCATTTAAAGATTTTGAAATCAGTCTCTATATCATAACGGAAAACTTATCTCTGCCGGCAGAAGGATTTTGTAAAGTCTTTGAATTTGTTAAGGGATATTTTATTTTGATTGTCCTTTGCTAATTATTTACACGTGAATTCCCCTCTCGTTATAAGTATATATATTTATATGTATATTTATTTTAATCAGGTTTCCCTCTTTTTTGCTCTTCATTATGGTCGTTACTGTTCTTTTCGTTTAGTTCTATTTTTCAACGATTTTTCTCCTGATGGTATGTTGGACGAAAGGGCCTTAGAGACTGTTAATAAATTCCTTGTTTTTAAAATAGTATATATATATATATATATATATATATATATATATATTAATTTATATTTGCTCTGTAATATAATATTAATTTATATTTGCTCTGTAATATTTTATTACATGGAGGTCTCTTCCTGTATCATTTTTTAATATTAAAATAAAATATTAATTAGGATCGGGTTTTTGGAATTTACCTTCCTGCTTTTTCCGCTTGGATTAAAGTATCTGAAATTATATATATATATATATATATATATATATATATATATATATATATATATTGCACAGTTTTATTGCACAACATGTAAAAACACATTCCTGTCCATCTTTACACTACAGTAAATTATTTGTTGTCAACACCAATAGACTACACCGGGAAAATAATAAACAAAAGTTCAAATTCTCGAGACCATTTATATCAAAATCAAGCAACCAACACTCAACAAAATTCATTAGGTGTGTAGCAGCAACGCCTTGAAGTGCATTTAGCTAACATACACACACAGACACACACACACACACACATACACACACATACATCTATCTAAACTTATTTATAAATGGAACTTCGTCTGTGTGTATGAGTGTCTGTGTGTGTGTATCCGTTACCTATAGACTCCGAAAAGGCTGAACAGATTCTTTGGACGTTGACACGGAAGACTAAAAAGCAATAGTTGTTTCCAGTTAAAGCGAAACCGTAAACTGAAAGAAAAATGAATGGATGTAAGTCAAATTTTGATTTCCTGGTATCGATATCAAATTTTATGCACTATTGTAAGAACTACAAATTTGAAACTTCTGAATATCGTTTCTTATGTCTTTGTCTATGAGTGTATCAAATTTGATTAAAATCGGACCATTCCTACTATAACCCGATTTTTTCGATTATCGATTTTCGAAATTTATTGGGGGTACCTCGACATAAAACTTAGCTAAGAACACTCGCAGACGCTTATAGTACAACTGTGTAAATTTTCAAGAAGATCGGTTCAGCTGTTTCGGAGTCTATAGGTAACGGATACACACGCACACAGACACACACACACAGACAAAGTTTCATTTATAAATAAGTTTAGATATAAAAAGAGGGTGAGAGAAATTTTAATAGAGTAATATAAATTTTTTTCAATTGGAGTAGATAGATCTATCTATCGCCCGGTTCACACTCCACGCATATCTATTGAACAGGTGAAGAGGCTCATCCCTTGTTCCCTGTTTAGGATGTGTTTTCCGGCTTTCTCTTTTCAAATCTCTCACTTTGCTTTTTTTTTTTCAATTGGAGTAGATAGATCTATCTATCGCCCGGTTCACACTCCACCCACGTCTATTGAACAGGTTAAGAGGCTCATCCCTTGTTCCCTGTTTAGGATGTGGTTTCCGGCTTATTCTTTTCAAATCTTCTCACTCTTACGTAGCCCCCTGCACATCAGTGGTGTTACCGCCTTGCTCGGGGTGATACGATTAAAAAAATCAACTAAAACTGATAATATTTATTACATATGAGTAGGTCCTTTTGGTCAAATGGCAGCATGTAGAAAGAGAATTTAAAATGGCAGCTTGTAGAAAGAGAATTTAAAATCTGAATTGTTAGACGCGTTTGTGTGCTTTCTCAACGAGACAAGAAATAAAAAAATAAACTTTTTCCCGTTAATTTGTGTTTGTATATTGTTATATATATATATATATATTACCGGGTAAAATTATTCGGCCACATCAGTTTTTTTTTATTTAAATGATGTATTTCATACTATTATTCGTATTTATTGTCAAGTGGATAATTCTAAATGAAAATAAAATGGTTCTTTTATTATTATAACGTAGCAAAATTTTACAAGGCAGTCAGGAAGCCGTTGCTTCGGCCAGCCAACTAGAAGAAGAGACTAGCATGGGGAAGAGAGCACAAAAACTGGACACCAGAACGGTTCATTTGATGCACATGTTATTGTGCAGTATTAAAAAAGAACCATTCTGTTTTTATTTAGAATTATCCACTTGGCAATGAATACTCAATATAGTATGAAATACAACATTTTTTTTAAAAACTGGAGTGGTCTAATAATTATGGTCGGTATTGTGTGGCAATATATATATATATTTATATATATATATATATATGTGTGTGTGTGTGTATATATATATATATATATATATATATATATATATATATCTCCACGTCGACGGAAAATCAAATAAAAGAGAAGACATTTTTGTTTTTTTTCTGGTGGGGTGATATTTCGATTACGCATTGTTGTACCATTTGGATCTGAAGAGCCGCGTTAAGAACACCAAAGCGGTGAAATATGTATCATCCAAAGTAATAATCTGAAATCCGTTATAAAATATTACTCTGTTAAATAAATGAATTTAACATTGAGTTCTCTCGAGTTCATCTCATTTGGAATTTACCCGTATTACATACCAAGTGTACTACATTACTACATTTTATATATATATATATATGTATATAACCTTACTGATGAGTGTGATACGGCGAAACAGATCTGTCTGCGGATGACAATATTTACGCTCTCACACCCTGATTGAGCACTATGGAAAAATAGTAGACTTTGATAAACATTAGCTACTCTGGCATGTACGCATCGCTCATTCAGTGAAATGAATTAGATCGCTCTAGCTATTGGGCGCGTATGATATGCGCTAAAAAGTCTACCTACTTCCACCGAACGCCCATAGCCAAGGGGTATAGTCGCCGACTGATGCCATTTCGGTCGGGTTTCAATCCTGAGTAAAAAAGCAATTGGAGTCTAACGTACTGATGAGCTGTGATACGGCGAAGCAGATCTGTCTGCGGATGACAATATATATATACGTAATTACCATAAAGCAGCACTAATTATTAAAGACTAATGTCCGAAAAACCAATGCTAACCTATCAGTAAATAAATTAAATCGTCAATAACTCAACGGGGAAGAAAAGAAAAGAAACAAACCAATCACAAGACCAGTGGGTAAAGAGCTTGTTTGAAAGAAAAAAAACCCAAGACGAAAACCTTAACAGAAAAGTGCTCTAAACGAAAGTACAAAAGTTGAGCAAAAATACAAATATATATATATATATATATATGTATATATATATATATATATATATATATGTGTGTGTGTGTGTGTGTGTGTGTGTGTGTGTGTGTGTGTGTGTGTGTGGATGTGCATATGTTTGATTGTTTGTGTGTGTTTGTGTGTGGTATACTGCTAAAACGAGCTTGCGCGCATTCATATACAAATTTAGGTGTAATTGGCAACAAATGAGGAAAGAATTAATGACATAACAGTTTTGGAAAATCGATAACCGGTTAATGACGTAACAATTAAGGCTGCCCTTCGCGGTTAATAAGCGAGACTGAAAAGGCAAAAACTAAGGAGGTCGTAATTAACAGACGTTGCATTTACGTTCGTTTCTAAGAGTGATTAACGCAAATTTCCATCTCAAAGAAAGTCAAATTCTTTTCAAGGAAACTTTTAAAAAATGAATTCTTTAATTGCTGACTTTTCACGTGGTAAAGAATGACCGATTGTCTTCAGATAATGAAAATTAAACCTATTTAGTATCTTAACAAGTATACATACATACATACATACATACATACATACAATTATATATATATATATATATATATATATATATATGAAACTTTTCTTCACAAAAAACTTTCTATAGCTTTCTCCCACATATGTATAAATATATGGGTGTGTATACCGTTTACTCTGTATTTATCTGTCTGTTTCTCTCACCCCCCCCCCATATATATATATATATATATATATATATATATATATAAAATAATATATAATTTGCTCTTTCGTATTTCAAAATCTGTTATAATTTTAGTAAAACACACACACACACACACATACACATATATAGATATGTGTGTGCGTGTGTTTTACTAAAATTATAACAGATTTTGAAATACGAAAGAGCAAATTATATATTATTTTATATATATATATATATATATATATGTGTGTGTGTGTGTGTGTGTGTGTGTGTGTGTGTGCGTGTGTGTTTTACTAAAGTTATAACAAATTTTAAAATACGAAAGAGTAAATTTATTCAATAAATTTTAAGGACAATTGTTTATCCTCTTTACAACCTCCAAATCGGAAGCCTTGCTGACGGATATTCGTCATCGTCGTGCCCAGGAAAAATCCCCGCGTAGGGTTAACTATTTGTCTGTGTTTGAGACCATAACACGTGCTCTCACCTCGGTACTGGGCGGACTTGAGAACAACAGTCATTACGAAGATGTGATAGCGGCGCTTTTAGAATTAAAAAAATTTAAAAACATATATATTGTGGATTTGGGATCAATCCTTCTTTTATATTAGGAACTTGAATAAGTTCTTGCTGATTTTTCATGAAAAGTAATACTTTATTTACAAAAAACGCATGTCACTGAAAGTCTTGTCCATCGATGTCCACTACTTTTTCCCATCTTTCTGGCAGAATTTCAATTTCACGTAGGAAAATCGAAACGTCTTTTGAGGCTAACCAGGAGTCGACCCATTCGTTTTTCTTCTTCATGAGAATGAAAGTGCCATCCATCGAAACACGTGTTAATCGAACGTGAGACTGTCCGGTGAATATGACGGGTGCTGTAGGACTTCCCATTTAAGCGTTTCTAAGTAGGTTTTAACCTGTTTTCCAACATGTGGCCGAACGTTGTCAATCACTTTGTCTTCTCTCTGCTAGTATAGTGGCCATCTTTTTTCTTCAATGCTCCTTCCTCATTGCATGTCCCAGGAACTTCAGCTGTCTCTTCCTGATGCTCAGTATTAATTTCCTTTTCGTTTCCATCATTTTCAAAACCTCAACAGTGCTCACATGCTCGACCCATGATATTCCCAGCATCCTTCTGTAGAAGCACGTTTCAGTTGCTTCAAGTTTTTCCTTCATCTTTGATGATATTGTCCAGCATTCACTGCGATATTGAAGAACTGACATCACATAGCAATCTAGTACTCTGTTTCTAGCGAAATTCTCCTGTTTCTTAACACTTTACTCAACTTCTGGAATGCTTCCTTCGCCATGCAAATTCTCCTTCTGATCTCTGTGTCGCACTTTCCGTCTTCTGTTAGAACACTTCCCAGGTATTTAAAGTCTTGTACCTGCTTCATTCTAGTATCCCCGACGTGTATTTGGCATATTGGGCTGATATTTTTGCTGATGACTATGCATTCGTTTTTCTTGCAGTTTATTTGTAGTCCTTTCTAAATCACTCTCTTCAGCTACCTTCTGTAGGAGGTCTTGTACTTTTTTTTCTGTGTCTGCTATCAGCACTGTATCATCTTCGTACCTTAGGTTGTTTAAATTGTGGCCTCCGATGACGAATCCAGGCATAACTTCTAGGGTGCTCAAAATATTCTCGCTGTCCAATTTGAACAGATCCGGTGCAAAGACTCATTCTTGTCTTACGCCCCTTTCTATCTTTGTATATCTGCTGAATTCGTTACTTGTCCTTATACAAGCGGTTTGAATGCCTTCAAATGTTTAAACCTGGTGCTCAACTCCTAATGATTCTGCATGTTCATTTTGTGCCTGACATGAGTCTTCATGAAGTAATGCCTGCAGTTCTTCGTCTTCAAACTTTTTCGGTGCGACAGAGCGTTTTTTATCTTCAACATCAAAATTGTTATTTTTGAAGCGTTTAAACCAAACTCTGCATATTGTTTCGGGAAGATTTTGGTCGCCATAATTCTTGTTGCGTAGTGGGGTGTTCTTTGTACGTCGGGAGTCACCAGTGTAGCTGGTCGGCCTTGTGTCAGACTTAATCGAACTCCCTACAGCTTACAAGTTTCATGCAGAGTTATAATCATCATAATGTTGGTAGTCGGTTGGAATGTGTGAATTAGTGTAGAAGATTTTTTTTTAATCATATCACCCCGAGCAAGGCGGTAACGCCACTGATGTGCAGGGGGCTACATCGGAGTGAAAAAGATTGGAAAAGGGAAAAAACCGGAAACCGCATCCTAAACAGGAAACAAGGGATGAGCCTCTTCACCTGTTCAATAGATGTGGATGGAGTGTGAACCGGGCGATAGTTTAGTCTGATTCTGAATCATCCCTAATGCTTTCAAATGTTTTAAAACTGTTGTGTGATCAACTCCTAATGATTCTGCACGTTCATCTTGTGCCTGACATGAGTCTTCATGAAGCAATACCTCCAGTTCTTCGTCTTCAAACTTTTTTCATTACAATAGAGCGTTCTTAATCATCAACAAAAAAATCTTTATTTAAAATATCTTTAAGCGTCTAAACTAATCCCTGCGTGTTGTTTCCCACAGAGCAAACAACAGAGAAAACAGCGGGAATTTATTCAAGGTCCTAATACATGTTTGGTTAAAGACGGACTGCAATTAACTGTTTTAATTAAGTTTTTTTTTTTTGTTCGTACATAGGTTTTATTTTCTGGATATAAAAAATTCCACCATATACTCGTAGAAAATACAAGTATAATCACCTCATCTACATTTAAAAATGATGAAATATCATAGAAGACATAAAAGGCAGCACTCAATGACATTAACTACGAACATTGCTAAAATTTGTTTACCAGGTTTGGAAAAAAAAGACACTCATATAATTTCAGACATGTACATCAAATACACAAATACCATTAAAAATAAAAACATCTCAGAAATACAGACAGATATTGAAGGTGAATACGTCAACAAAAATGAGGACAAGAGTCCAAATAATGTAAATAGTGTAAATAATTACAATACCTCATCTCAGAAATATAGACAGATATTGAAGGTGAATATGGCAACAAAGATGACGACAACAGTCCAAACAATGTAAATAGTGTAAATAATTACAATACCTCATCTCAGAAATATAGACAGATATTGAAGGTGAATATGGCAACAAAGATGAGGACAACAGACTGAACAATGTAAATAGTGTAAATAATTACAATACCTCATCTCAGAAATATAGAGAGATATTGAAGGTGAATATGGCAACAAAGACGAGGACAACAGTCCAAATAATGTAAATAGTGTAAATAATTACAATACCTCATCTCAGAAATATAGACAGATATTGAAGGTGAAGATGGCAACAAAGATGAGGACAACAGTCCGAACAATGTAAATAGTGCAAATAATTACAATACCTCATTTCAGAAATATAGACAGATATTGAAGGTGAATATGGCAACAAAGATGAGGACAACAGTCCAAACAATGTAAATAATGTAAATAATTACAATACCTCATCTCAGAAATATAGACAGATATTGAAGGTGAATATGGCAACAAAGATGAGGACAACAGTCCGAACAATGTAAATAGTGTAAATAATTAAATAAGGATTGTAGACTCTTAATAATCTTATGGTGCATATTGATATAATATAAGACAATGCAAAATTGATAAAAGTATTATAAAGTTTTTATAAAAAATTCTATTTCAAAAATAGCTGTCTATAGGGCTTCTTAAATAGCACTGAAAGAAGAGTTATTTACTAAAAATAATATGGTGTGAGTTCTGTCTGTTCTACGACTCTATTCTTCCCTCCCTCTCTCTCTCTTTCTCTCTCTCTCTCTCCCTCCCTCTCTCTCACGTGACGTGCATCGATGGCCAAGCACATTTTTCTGTTAGGTGTGGGATTGGCTTGAGAGATATCTAATACTTACGAATTAACTTATCGGCTATTGAGATCCAATTCAAAAGGGTTGTTTAAAAATGTCTGATAGTTTAATTAAAAGGAAAGTGAAGAAATTACAGGTTACTTTCTTTAAATATCCACCGCTAGCCGACACCATGCTATTGTTGAAAAATCGTTATTCAAAAACAGTTGGATAATATATATATATATATATATATATATATATATATATATATATATATATATACTGACAGTGTGTAAAAGTATTGGGACAGGGGTGATTTTCCTAAAAACCTCAATAAAATTCAAATACAAGGTGAAAAGCCAAGAAAACTGCTAATAAATATTGATTATTTAAAACTAGTTGTAAAAGAAATATATTTAAAAGAAGTTATATTTAATTTTTCCTATTTTCTATTAAACAAGTTATTTTGAAACTACTTATTATCCTTGGATATGACTGACTTTTTTCTTATTCCCCTCGCCTCTCGAATTGATAAATCTAATGTTACTTCGCAAGACACAATTTTGAAAAATACAAACTGTTTGGCAGGAGATACCATTAGATATATTGAAGAAGCTTGTGACAGAATGAAGGCTGTGATTAAAGCAAAAGGCTCTTATACTAAATATTAAATTTATTTTGTAACAAGTATTTTTTCTTGTTAAAACATTTGTTGAGTAAATCAAGTAAAATTAGTTTAATTAAATTGTTTATTTTCTGTCAATATGCCTCATAAAAGATAAAATAGTTCTTGACCTAATACTTTCGCACAGTACTATATATATATATATATATATATATATATATATATATATATATATATATATGTATATATAATATAATTATATGGTTATGTCAATTTTTCATTGCTACATGGAAATTTCTATGTTTCGAGATTAATTCTCATCATCAGGCAATGCTGGTGTGGTTGTGCAGACGATTTACATTCAAATGACAAATACTTTCGGTTTACTGCGAGTGTATGTGGGTGTTTTTTGTTTTTTTGTTTGTTTTTTTTTGTGTGTATGTGTGTGTGTGTGTGTGTGTGTGTGTGTGTGTGTGTGTGTGTGTGTGTGTGTGTGTGTCTAATCAGAATGGAGATTCACTTAGGGGTTTGACCTCGAGGAATTTACGTGCTAACCAACTTTTTTCCTCCTCTTTTTTCCTTTTTCCTTGACCCTATTCCCCTCTTGTCTGCTTTCCTTCGAGTAAACCCCGAACTGCTATTTTTTCGCTACATCTATCAATTTGCTGTAAAGTTTACTATCCTGATACAAAGGGGGGGGGGGGGTGAGGAGAGAATTATAAAAAAAAAAGGGAAAATAAGGGAGAACTATCTTATTCTATCTTTGGCTTTATTTTTATTTTCATTTCTATTACCTAATTCATCGGTGAGCATGTTATTTAATTTAGGTTCTATATATATATATATATATATATATATATATATATATCGCCAAAACTCTCAACGTATATATATATATATATATATATATATATATACGGAGAGAGAGAGAGAGAGAGAGAGAGAGAGAGAGAGAGAGAGGGCGATAGAATCTACATAAGCAAGGCGACAATAACACTATGATGCAAGTTCATAATGCAAGGGACTACTTGGATTGAAAGAGAATGAAAACAAACAAACAAAAAAAACAAGAAACTAATCCTCAACAGGAAACAAGAGACAAATATTTCCTCCTGTTGAAAAGACCGAGGATCAGTCTTAACCGGATAACAGGAGAATATATATTAGCATCATAGCCTGGCAATTCAGAACATTTTAGTAGTAGGACTCGGTTATATAAAAAAATAACTATATAAAAAACTGTTGTTTAAAAATTGTTGAACAAATCCATTAAAAAATCTGTTTTCTTTTGTTTTGCGTAAACGTGATTTGATGTTTTGTGTGACCTTGTAAACAACATTGCGTTTGTTTTTGTTTCAAAATTACGGGGAAAAATATTTACATTTTTTGTTGACTAAAAGAATTTATCATAAAATAAAAAATATTTATTTTGTTTTATTGAAATTATAATTTATAATTCTAATTTCAATAAATTATTTTTTTCAGTTCAGAAATTTTCGATGAATATTTAAAAAATGTAGACATTTATTTTTAGAGGAAAAAAAATTAAGTATAAAGGCTCGTTTTTTATTTTAATAAAAAATATTTTAGTCGCTTTGACACGTGTGATTTGATGTCTGTGACGTAATTCAGCAACCATCTTAGATCTTAGATGTTTTACGGAGCAAATGTAAACAATCTGCTTCATTGGCAAAAAAGTGCGAAAGGGAAAATTGCTGAACTTAAACTCAAAAAGTATGTGTCGACCTGGCTTCCCTGTAGATATGTGTCCCTAGAAAGTTTGAATGGCGTAGCTTAAAAAATGTAGGCGTGCATAGGGAATAGTCACACACAGACTCACAGATTGCCTTATATATATATATATATATATATATATATATATATATATATATATATATAAATTAAAAAAGGATTAATTCAATGATGTTGAATGACCATTTCGATATGAAAATCCCCACGGGGGATAACACATCACCTCAGCAACAGAAAAATCCCTTTCAGAAACTGGAGAAAAATCAGTCTAATGGGGATTTTCATATCGAAATGATCATCCAACATCATTGAATTAATCCTTTTTTAATTTATATTTCCTCTGTAATATTTTATTACATGCAGCTCTCTTCCTGTATCATTTTTTAATATTAAAATAAAAATTTTAATATTAATTAGGATCGGGATTTTGGAATTTACCTTCCTGCTTTTTCCGCTTGGATTAAAGTATCTGAATTAAAATATATATATATATATATATTAAAAAAAATTACTAAATGATAATTCAGAAATAATGTCCAGAATTAATCACACCAAAAATACAAACCTGGATGAAAGTGTTTAAGATTCTCATGTAACTCGGCCCTAGTTTTGAAATTTTGGTTGTTTAAAACTTCCAGTCATGTGTTTGTAAATATTCCTGTTGCACGTTTGAAAACGTTGGAAAAGCAGTTATCAAAACTCGCCTGGAGATACCGAAAGGTTGAAACCTAGGTTGCGGAAATATCTTGTTCCCAAATGAAAAATATTCATAGGGCCTACAATATATATGCATTGATCACTTTTTAATACAATTTGTACTCGTCTAACTGAATTAAGACCATAAACTAATTAACAATAATTATATATATATATATATATATATTTCTAAACATATGCTGTTAAATATAAGAGACAATGAATTAAACATAATAGACTTATGTTTAATCATGAGTCGTTCTAAACGTCGTATTTTGGCTTTAATTTCAGTTGAAAATGAAGACAAAAATTCTCCAACATTTATTCATTGTCTCTTATATTTAACAGCATATGTTTAGAAAATTATTTGCTGCCTCGATACACTATATATATATATATATATACATATATATTGTGTATATAGTTAAGTGTTTTATATCATTTTGTATCTTATTAGTACTATTGCCTTCATTAGGAGTGAATGGATTACAAAGATATTTTATTGATTTTGGCAAATGTTGTACCTTGAAGAAGATATCTTGAACGCTTAAAAACAAAAAGTAGTTTCACGTTATACTAACGGGCACCCAATACAGTTGTTCTTTATACTAAAGAAATTATTTTATGAAAAAGCAAAACAAAAAATGAAATAAAATATATGTGGAAGTTCAGTTAACTCTGTAAAACGTCAGAAATTGATTTTACATTATATGAAGAAAAACAGGGGTCAAACCTGCCGTCAGAGCTGTATTATTCTCGCTCCAAGAACTTTGACAAAAATGGTTAAGCATCAAGTATTTATTTTGTATCCTACTTCGGTCAGCTAAACTTGTGCTAGCCTCAGACGATAGCTAAGTGTTTATAGCTGTGTTTCGTTCTTTGTTTATTTTTAAATTCATTTCGCATTTGTAACTGAAACTCTGGGATGCACTTTAAATTGTAATAAGAAAAAATAATAATGTGATTTGAAAATCGGAAAATTGTTCTTCTGAAATGTGCATTTATATTTAAGACATTGCATTTAAGATTTGAAAATCGGAAAATAGTTCTTCTGAAATGTGCATTTATATTTAAGACATTGCATTTAAGATTTGAAAATCGGAAAATAGTTCTTCTGAAATGTGCATTTATATTTAAGACATTGCATTTAAAATTTGAAAATCGGAAAATAGTTCTTCTGAAATGTGCATTTATATTTAAGACATTGCATTTAAGATTTGAAAATCGGAAAATAGTTCTTCTGAAATGGGCATTTATATTTAAGACACTGCATTTAAGATTTGAAAATCGGAAAATAGTTCTTCTGAAATGGTCATTTATATTTAAGACATTGCATTTAAGATTTGAAAATAGTTCTTCTGAAATGTGAATTTATATTTAAGACATTGCATTTAAGATTTGAAAATCGGAAAATAGTTCTTCTGAAATGTGCATTTATATTTAAGACATTGCATTTAAGATTTGAAAATCGGAAAATAGTTCTTCTGAAATGTGCATTTATATTTAAGACATTGCATTTAAGATTTGAAAATAGTTCTTCTGAAATGTGAATTTATATTTAAGACATTGCATTTAAGATTTGAAAATCGGAAAATAGTTCTTCTGAAATGTGCATTTATATTTAAGACATTGCATTTAAGATTTGAAAATCGGAAAATAGTTCTTCTGAAATGGGCATTTATATTTAAGACACTGCATTTAAGATTTGAAAATCGGAAAATAGTTCTTCTGAAATGTGCATTTATATTTAAGACATTGCATTTAAGATTTGAAAATCGGAAAATAGTTCTTGTGAAATGTTCATTTATATTTAAGACATTGCATTTAAGATTTGAAAATCGGAAAATAGTTCTTCTGAAATGGGCATTTATATTTAAGACATTGCATTTAAGATTTGAAAATCGGAAAATAGTTCTTCTGAAATGGGCATTTATATTTAAGACATTGCATTTAAGATTTGAAAATAGTTCTTCTGAAATGTGAATTTATATTTAAGACATTGCATTTAAGATTTGAAAATCGGAAAATAGTTCTTCTGAAATGTGCATTTATATTTAAGACATTGCATTTAAGATTTGAAAATCGGAAAATAGTTCTTCTGAAATGGGCATTTATATTTAAGACATTGCATTTAAGATTTGAAAATCGGAAAATAGTTCTTCTGAAATGGGCATTTATATTTAAGACATTGCATTTAAGATTTGAAAATAGTTCTTCTGAAATGTGAATTTATATTTAAGACATTGCATTTAAGATTTGAAAATCGGAAAATAGTTCTTCTGAAATGGTCATTTATATTTAAGACATTGCATTTAAGATTTAAAAATAGTTCTTCTGAAATGTGCATTTATATTTAAGACATTGCATTTAAGATTTGAAAATCGGAAAATAGTTCTTCTGAAATGGGCATTTATATTTAAGACATTGCATTTAAGATTTGAAAATCGGAAAATATTTCTTCTGAAATGTGCATTTATATTTAAGACATTGCATTTAAAATTTGAAAATCGGAAAATAGTTCTTCTGAAATGTGCATTCATATTTAAGACATTGCATTTAAGATTTGAAAATCGGAAAATAGTTCTTCTGAAATGGGCATTTATATTTAAGACATTGCATTTAAGATTTGAAAATCGGAAAATAGTTCTTCTGAAATGTGCATTTACATTTAAGATATTGTATTGGAGGGGATCTACCCTATACCCCCACTGAAGCGAGTTGTGACACAAGGTCAGCTTTTAACGTGGAAAACATGATCGCGTACGTTCAGACAACTGGTCAAAAATAACCCAGCCACTGCCTACGCGGTAACTGGGTAAAAATCTACTCTTAGCTGGTCATCGCTTGTCAAAGCTGGTCATTGCTTCTCAAACCTATCCGCCTCTCACCATGTGGCGAGTGCTGCGGGCGGTCGGCCCAACAGGAGGTGAGCACCTGAGATCAAATACGGCACTTTGATCCTGCACACCAGGCCGCAAAATTATGCTTTTGTGAAACCAGGGCTTTTGATGTGCTTTGGCAATGTTTAAATTTTAAGCCATATATATGATGAACATACATTCATTTCCTTATTAACGCATTTAATATTTGATCTACTTTGCATTTAATGTTTATACCTATTTTTACTATATTGTACAGTACACACGCACACACGCACACACGCACACACCCACACCCACACCCACAATTACTGCTACGACCACCAGCTTAAGCTGCTACTGATACGGTAATGCAATAGGCTCTCTCCTCCGTTTAGCAAAGGTGAAAGAAAGGTTGAGAACAGAGGGGAATGAAAAGCTCGTATAGAGAGTAAGTGGGGTAAAGGACGGAGGAACTAAGTAACTAACTAAGGAAGGAACAAGTAGAATTATTATATGATATCAAATAACAAAGGCTTGACGTAGAAATAAAAACCATGTATTTGTTATTTGGAATTTTCTAAAAATAAAGTTCTTTTTTTTAAAAATAAAAATGTAAACTTATTTATAAATGAAACTTTGTCTGTGTGTGTGTTACCTATTGACTCCGAAACGGCTGAACCGATTTTCTTGAAAATTTACACAGTTGTACTATAAGCGTCTGCGAGTGTTCTTAGCTAGATTTTGTGTCGAGATACCCCCGATAAATATCGAAAATCGATAATCGAAAAAATCGGGTTATAGATGGAGTAGTCCGATTTTAATCAAATTTGATACACTCATAGACAAAGACATAAGAAATGATATTCAGAAGTTTCAAAGTTGCAGTTCTTACAATAGTGCAGAAAATCGATAATATATATATATAAACGGCAAGATGTTTGTGTATATGTCTGTTTATCTGCCTGTATTTTTTTCAGCCCTTTTATTTTAGTTTTTGCTTCGGGTTTGGCTCTAAGTAGGTATAATTGTAGTTCTTAGTCTCAGACATGATACCATTTACTCAGAGGACTTATTTAGCCTTCAAAATTCAGTTTACGACGAAAAAAACTTATTTGATATCGATAGCAGGAAATCAAAATTTGACTTACATCCATTCATTTTTCTTTCAGTCTACGTTTTCGCTTTAACTGGAAACAACTATTGCTTTTTAGTCTTTCGTACCAACGTCCAAAGAGCTCCAGGACCATGGATTAGTTTTAATGCTTTCATTACACCCGAGTAACGCCGGGCTATACTGCTAGTAATTCATAAGTTATTTTTTCTGTTAACATAGTGTGCACACGGATACATTTAAGGGCAAATTATTGAGGCCGGGCACCAACGGCTGAGAAACACTGGCTTTATGTAAATAAAAATTGAGGTGGTTTAGGAAGAACATACTAGAGGCCATTTTTTAAAAAGCAAAGTTTTCAAAAGAGTATGACAATATTGGTTCTACTACTGACGTTGGCGGTTGGCAGGTGTTTTAAGAATTAGCCACCATATGACGTCATGGCTCTTATATAAGGAACGGCACATGTCGGACGTACCGCCCACACACTGTCAAACGTTATTCCCTCGGCTTCTACTTACACGCCTACTTGATTCTTTAATCTTGTAACAAGGATTAGAGATTTGAACTGCAGGATTTCGGCTGCCAATGTTCTTTAATGCTTTTTATCCGTTTTTAGCATTCTAACGTAGTGAGGAACTGGCCGGGTCGGAATTGAGTTTACGTACGCATAGGGGGTCTGTAGACAGGCACGCTTCAGGTAATTAACGTGCGTATGGCAAAGCACACGAATACGATTAAAAAGGGGGAGAAACTTTGGAAAGGTCATGAAAACACATCTTGCTTTATCCGTTCCACAATGACAGAACTAAATGTGCATAAGACAGAATTCAGAACAGTCGCGTCCACATATGCAAGCATTGAGAATTCAGTTAAGTGCTATATGTGATATACGCTTTGGGCGATCATGTCTCGAAAGAGACATGACTGACTGGGCAGAAGATTATCTCGCAGTAGGTTGCCATTCCTGTCTGCAATAGACTGGTTGCCAGCCAAAGCTATAGAACCCAATATGTTCTGTTATTTAACCCATAACTGGAGGGGGAGAAGATGTATTATATTATTAAGTAGTAATTAGGGGGGATCAGTTTATTACTTTATAGCAATAAAAAACTGATCCCCCTCTTTATGCCCAGTAGAAGCTTTAATTATATTTTAAACTATTATAATCAGTCAGTCAGTTAAGTGCCATACGTGATACACACATTTGGCGATCATGTTTCAAAAGAGAGATGACTGACTGGGCAGAAGATTATCCCGCAATAGGTTGCCATTGCTTTCTGTGGTAGACTGGTTGCCAGCCAAGGCTATAGAACCCAATCTGTAGCGCAAAAAAGAAAGAAAAAGAAAAGAAAAAGAAAGAAAAAGAAAAGAAAGAAGCGAAATCAGAGAGACTGAGAAAGAGAGAACAACAGAGATAAATGGCGTCTATAGAAATCTTGTATCAAGGAAAAAAAACAGAAAAAGAAAATAAAGAAAGAATTAAAAAGAGAGAGAAAGAGTGAAAAGAAAAAAGCAGAAAGCGTCTGGGATAGAAATCTTGTACTGAGAAAAAGAAACGGAAAAGAAAAAGAAAAAACGGAACAAAAATATAGAGTGAAAAAAAGAAAGAGGAAGAGAGAACAAGGGAAAGAAATACATTGGCGTAGATAGACGAAACTATCGCCCGGTTCACACTCCACCCACGTCTATTGAACAGGTTAAGAGGCTCATCCCTTGTTCCCTGTTTAGGATGTGGTTTCCGGCTTTCTCTTTACCAATCTTCTCACTTTTTTTTTCAATTGGAGTAGATAGATCTATCTATAGCCCGGTTCACACTCCACCCACATCTATTGAACAGGTTAATAGGATCATCCCTTGTTCCCTGTTTAGAATATGGTTTCCGGCTTTCTCTTTACCAATCTTCTCACTTTATTTTTATTTTTTTATTTTTATTTTTATTTTTTTTCAATTGGAGTAGATAGATCTATCTATCGCCCGGTTCACACTCCACCCACGTCTATTGAACAGGTCAAGAGGCTCATCCCTTGTTCCCTGTCTAGGATGTGATTTCTGGTTTTCTGTTTTACAATCTTTTCACTATTACGTCGCCTCCTGCACATCAGTAGCGTTACCGCCTTGTTCGGGGTGATACGATTAAAAAAAAAAAAAAGAAACGAAAAGAGAGAAGCAAAATCAAACAGAATGAGAAAGAGCGAACAAGAGAGAATGTGAAAGAGTAAACGAGAGAGAGAGAGAGAGAGAGAGAGCGAGAGAGAGAGAGAGAGAGAGAGAGAAAATGAAGAAATAACGTCGGACGTGAATACAATTTGGAAACGCGGGAAAAAAGAAAAGAATATTAATAGCAAATCGATATGGCGGATGTCACGATCCACTTTTCCTTGTCTAAGTCAAGAGTGGAAGGCATTTTACGGATCACAAAAAGGAGTTCTCTCGTCAAAAGACATCTATTTGGGGGATGTGAATAGCTCACTTTGCACATACACACACACACACACACACACGCAAACACACACACACACACACATATATATATATATATATATCCGAGTGAGTACAGAACGAGAACGAAGAAAGGATTTTTTCACCGTCCAAAACATTAATTTAAAACAGTGCTCGATATATGATGTATAGAACTGTGAATATTTATTATAAATTATGTTTTAGAACATGGACATAATATATAGGATGTGCGTAGTGGTGCACTGGATATCGGTTCGGAACGAGAAATCAGGGAGCCGAGTTCGAATTCCAGCCGAATTCATTGCATTCACTGACGCGCAAATACCCTTGGGAAAGGTATTAATCCGTCTATTCCTTCCAGTTATGGGTTAAATAACAGGATAGATTGGGTTCTATAGCCTTGGTTGGCAACCAGTCTATCGCAGTGGCAACCTACTGCGAGATAATCTTCTGCCCAGTCAATCATGTCTCTTTCGAGACATGATCGCCCAAAGCGTGTATCACGTATGGCACTTAACTGACTGACTGACATATATATATATATATATATATATATATATATATATGATTTATAGGTATCTACATTCTTTAAACAACAAGTGCAATACAATGGGTACTGTACAATCCCACCCTCTTTTAGTGTGTGTTATTGCTCTTCATTTCGCTCTTCTACTTTGTCTTACCCTCTCTTTGTATAGACTCCCCCTCTCTTGCTCCTACAAAAACACACACATATATAGAGAGAGGGACACACTTATAATTAAGAATTGCTAACTTTCCATAAAACTACTGAATATTGTATATAAGCAGATCTAAACGCGAGCGCGATTTATAATTAAAAAACTATAACCCGCCTGATAATCCATGATTAAGAAGGAGGAACTTGAGTACATGAGATGTATATTTTTGAAGCATATAGTTTTATATAAGATTAATGCGGAGAAGTTTGTCAGTTAACTGAGGCGAGTTATGCCGGCTACGAAGCTTCAAATACGAATATCAATTAAAAATCATGTTCAAACAAAAAAATTAAATATGTCGGTGGTTAATTCCATTTCGTTAATCTTCAGAGCTTTCCGTAACGGATGCTTACATTTGATTAAATTACAATACGTTTCAGAGCAGAGATTGTTCTTTACGAAAAATCGAAAATTGTGTATATAAGGCTTAATTTAATTTCGATTACACTGTGAAATCATTCGTAATCGAGCGATGTATAACGCACCAGGTCAATTAGGGGCTTTCCCTATATTGTTAGGTGTGGCAGGTCCGAATCCTGCCGAATGACACATATTCTCGTAACAAACATTTTTGTAAATAATCAGGTCGAGGAAATCCACACACACACACACACACACACACACACACACACACACACACACATATATATATATATATATATATATATATAATGATAATAATAACTAGTTAGACTCTGTAAGAATGCACTCCGTAAATTTATGCGAATATAAACTCTCGAAAAAACGATTAACAAACAGAACCTAAATCCGTTACAATCCGGCGTACTAAGTCGTCGGATAAATGGGGAGAGAGAAAAAAAAAAAAGAAACCAGCGGAACAAGAACAAACATTCAAGATTCCACAGTAAAGAAAAAAAACCCAAACGGAACCAAACACAAAAAAAGTGCTCAATACGAAAGTACTAAAATACAATAGTAGAGCAAAAACACACGAAAAATCTAAAGTGAGCCAAAACCTACCGCGGTTTCACACTACGGACGATCCGTAGTGTGAAACCGCGGTAGGTTTTGGCTCACTTTAGATTTTTCGTGTATATATATATATATATATATATATATGTGTGTGTGTGTGTGTGTGTGTGTGTGTGTATATATGCTTTAATTTAAAAGAAAATACCTACTCAAACACTTAAAATAATGTTCAAATAAATAAATTAAATATGTCGGTTGTTAATCCAATTTCGTTTATCTCTGGAATTTTCCGTAATATATAATCCTAGCATATAACTTACGGCTATATCTAGCCAGCACAACTTTTAATTGATGAGACCTCAACGCCAGTCTAGTACTGTGCTTAAATTAATAAAATCTAGGTACCATAGGGAAGAGCTTATTCGACCAATCACCATGAAAACATTTATAGAAAAGAAACAGACATACGCACACACACACACACACACACACACACACACACACACATATATATATATATATATATATATATATATATATATATAAGGAGTATGTAACATAAACCCCTTAAACAACACTCCACTGGGTGAAACAAAAAACAAAAAGATTTTTATCGATTAATTTATTTTCATTCTTATTAGTTAATTATTATAATTAGTTATTTATTATAATTTTATTAATTATTATTATTATTATTATTATTATTATTATTATCATATAATAATTCTGCTTGTTCCTTCCTTAGTTACTTAGTTAGTTTCAACTTTTCTAGTAGGACGATAATACGAGTTAGGTAGTAATACTATAATTCAACCCTCGAACTGGGACTTGCATTGGTCGTTACGGTAGCAGTGTTGGCTTTCCCCAAGCTATTCCCTATCTCTCCTACCACCTCTTGTGAGGGGAAGTATATGTAGTAGTTGGAAGAGTTAATTCCGTTGGATGGGTGATGCCGCCATGATATATATATATATATATATATATATATATATATATATATATATCCGCAGACAGATCTGTTTCGCTGTATCACAGCTCATCAGTACGGTTAGACTCCGATTGCTTTTTAACCCAGGATTGAAACCCGACCGAATTGGCGTCAGTCGGTGATTGTACCTCTGGGCTATGGGCGTTCGGTAGAAGAAGGGAGACTTTTTAGCGTGTATTTTATCATTATACGTGCCCAATAGCCATCGTGCTCTAATTCATTTTACTGAATGAGCGATGCGTATGTATATATATATATATATATATATAGAGAGAGAGAGAGAGAGAAAGAGAGAGAGATAGACAGATAGAACGTATTGAATGTTGCATTTAAATTTTTGGTGATTGTAGCTATCAGGGAAGCAAGCAAACGAAAGGGAGTTCCCCAAACAGAAAGTGTTAGAAAAGAAACTTGGAACAACAGTGGCGGTTACATTTAGCTATTTCGACGGTCGAAGGAACTGGATGTCCATGTAGTAGCGGGATTAAAAACATGTGGTCGTGGTATCAGGGGAAAGAAGCTCGTCAGAGCAGTTGCCATGAAAATACTTGTAGAAAAGGCAGAGGGAAGCCACAGCACGTCGGTGAGAAACTGAATGAAGGTGGGTTGCCATGTGAGCACCGTTATCTTATCAGGATCTACCCCTTTTTTTTATTTACCAACATTTATACAGGTTACAAGTTAAACCAAGATATATCGAAAAGAGAGATGGAATGAACTACTCGAACAAACTACTTTCAACGGATGCTGTCCGAAGAAGAGGCAATATATATATATATATATATATATATATATATTTCTAAGTGTTACAAAGAACAGAAAGTTGTGAAGATCTGTGATCGCCCACATCCTGAAAGACAAGTTATATGGAAGAAGAAAAACAATAAACATAGACCATGCGAAGGGAAATGCATCCAAGAGAGTGTTATACTCATCCAAGGTGAGCTTATTACATACACTACCGACCATAAGTTTGGGACAACCCAAATTTTTAGCAGAATCAAATTCGCCGAGTTTGTATTTTTTTTATTCTTATGCAGATGTCAAGCAAAAAAAAAAGTATTCTTTTCAACTTTACAGTAAACATTTACTCAGTTTGCTACTTGACTCCTCTTATTGTGATCAAGCTTTTGCCGAAAATTCAGATTTATTCAGATATTATAATTACGGAATAATTTATTTTTGTAAACCATATTACTACGGTATAAATGGTAAGGAAGAAACAGATTAGCATTGAAAAAAGAGCTCAGGTTGAAATTCTTTCGAAAGAAGGATATTCTGAATGTGTTATCGCTAAAAAAATTAAGCCTATAAAAAAATGGCGTGCATTGTTGCCTTCAGCGACTTCGTGAAACTGAGTTAAATACTGACATAAAAAGATCCGGTAGGCCCAGAGTAACATCTGTTGTAGAGGATAGGCACTTGATCATATCTAGCAAGAGGAATAGAAGAAAATCCGCTCCGGAATTAACAATCGAAATGAATTCTACGCGGCAACATCCAGCATCTGTTACTACTGTTAAGAGACGACTTTATTCTGCTTGGCTGAAAGGCTGTGTAGCAGTTAAGAAACCA
>JBBBDQ010001240.1:2037500-2047500 GCA_037127315.1 Ascarosepion bandense | reverse complement strand
GATAAAAATTGTGGATTTGTATAAAGGACATACAGACAGATAAACAGACATATACACAGACATCTTGACTTTTATATATAATATATATATATTATCGATTTTCTGCACTATTGTAAGAACTGCAGGCTTGAAACTTATGAGTATCGTTTCTGATGTCTTCGTCTGTGAGTGTATCAAATTTGATTAAAATCGGACTACTCCTTCTATAACCCTATTTTTTCGATTATCGATTTTCGATATTTATCGGGGTTACCTCGACACAAAACCTAGCTAAAAACACTCGCAGACGCTTATAGTACAACTGTGTAAATTTTCAAGAAAATCGGTTCAGCTGTTTCGGAGTCTATAGGTAACGGACACACACACACAGACACACACAGACAAAGTTACATTTATAAATAAGTTTAGATATTATCCCTTATTGTACAGAGGCTGGAATGATCTATTATGACAGGTCTCTAATTTGTATTTAGATATATCTGTATTTATTTCCAATTTTTCTAGTTGAATTGTTCACTTCTATTGCATATGATCCATTATTGTACATAGGCTGGAATAATCTATTATGACAGGTCTCTAATTTGTACTTAAATACATCATATTTATCCTCAGTTTTTGCATATGAGATTCAGTCAGTTAAATGCCACCCGGGATACACACTTAGGCGATCATGTCTCGAAAGAGACATGACTGACTGGCCAGAAGATTATCCCGCTGTAGGTTGTCATTACTTTCTGCGGTAGAGTGGTTGCCAGCCAAGGCTATAGAACCCAATCTGTTCTGTTATTTAACCCATAACTGGAGCGAAGAGACGGATTGATACCTTTCCCAATGATATTTGCGCGTAAGTGAACGCAAGGAATTCAGGTGGAATTTGAACTCGGCTCCCCGATTTCACATTCCGAGCCGATATCCACTGCACAACAACGCACATATGAGAGTACAGGAGAAGAAAGTCACGTTCAAGACTCTCCAAAGTATTTTCGTGTGTTACATTGGTAAAAGAGGAAGGTACGTAGGGCTGAGGCTAGTTTACAAAGATATCTGCGGTTCCATGGCCGCTCAACTTTGAACAGATGGCTTTATTATGTAAAAGAACGTGTCAGTTATTAGTCAAAATCATAGGAAGCAGTCAAATTATAGCAGAGTTTTCCTTCTCGTAGTTGGATACTTTAGCGAAGGGGAAACATTTAACACTCCCATCCCAGGTATTTCCACAATCCCACCCACGTGTAGCATTCCCGTTATCTCATGAAAGGATTCATTTGCCCTGTGACATGCTTTTAATCTTGCATGGTATCCAGCCACATTCATCTCCAGTAAAGCCGACCATGCCACATTAATAACGGATGTCAGCCTGCGTACTCGAGAAATCTTAATAAAGAAAATATGTTCCCCGCAGGAGAAACCAACATTCGATCTGGCGTGACTTAACCTGCTCTACCACAGATAGGGCAGCCAGCAAGATTATACAAGACGTCTATTTTAAATACGGGTATCCACTTAAAATAACGTTTGAACTAATAACAATGTCGGATTAAAGGGAAAATCCATTAACTCTTTACTAAATACATACATATATATGCCTGAAAATGTATCATGTAAAAATATATTTTTTTAACTTCTGTCACTCAATGCAAGGCAATAAAGCCACTAAGACACAAGGATTACAGGGTGTGAAAGAATTAGAAACAGAAACGTTTATAATGAGCGGGAAGAGAAAAAAGAAATCAGAAGGAGAGTCGATAGCGATTGAGAAAATTTTAACATTTTTGCAGATTGAAGCCAGCTGGAAAGAATGGAGCTGGAAGGGAGTTTCATTAGCGAGAATTGCAGAAGAGTAAACTGCTAGCATAGAACTTTCGGCTATATATCGCCAGCACAACTTTTAATCGATGAGACATCAACGCCAGTCTAGTACTGCGCTTAATTAATTAATAAAATCTAGGTACCATAGGGAAGAGCTCATCCGAACAATCACCATGGAAACATTTGTAGAAAAGAAACACACACACACACACACACACACGCACACATACACGCACACACATATACATATACACTATATATATATATATATATATATATATACTAGCAGTATAGCCCGGCGTTGATCGGGCGTAATGAAAGCATTAAAACTAATCCATGGTCCTGCAGCTCAGACTTTTCGACGTTGGCACGAAAGACTAAAAAGCAAAAGCTGTTTCCAGTTAAAGCGAAACCGTAGACTGAAAGAAAAATGAATGGATGTAAGTCAAATTTTGATTTCCTGGAATCGATATCGAATAAGTTTTTTCAGCGTAAACTGAATTTTGAAGGCTAAATAAGTTCTCTGAATAAATGGTATCATGGCTGAGACTAAGAACTACAATTATACCTAATTAGAGCCAAACCCGAAGCAAAAACTAAAATAAAAGGTCTGAAAAACTGATTTTGATCAGAGCCGGTATCTTGCCTTATGTATATGTATATATATATATTATCGATTTCTGCACTGTTGTAAGAACTGCAACCTTGAAACTTCTGAATATCGTTTCTTATGTCTTTGTCTATGAGTGTATGAAATTTGATGAAAATCGGACTGCTCCTTCTATAACTCGATTTTTTCGATTATCGATTTTCGATATTTATCGGGGGTACCTCGACACAAAACCTAGCTAAGAACACTCGCATACGCTTATAGTACAACTGTGTAAATTTTATAGAAAATCGGTTCAACTGTTTCGGAGTCTATAGGTAACGGACACACACACACACAGAGACACACACACACACACAGATACACACACACACACACACACACACACAGACAAAGTTCCATTTATAAATAAGTTTAGACCGGCCATAATTATTAGGCCATCCCTGTATTTAAAAAAAATGATGTATTTCATACTTTTTTTAGTATTTAATACCAAGTGAATAATTGTAAATGAAAATAGAATGGTTCTTTTGTTAATATTGCACAATAATATTTGCATCAAATGAATTTATAAATATTTAATAATTATCTATAATGCAATTTCATCAATGAAAGAATGCATAAAATTTGGGTGATTCAGACGCATTCATCTTTGCTTCCTTGCCTTGTAAAAATTTGCAAAGTAATAATAACATAAGAACCTTTCTATTTTCATTTAGAATTATCCACTTGGCAATAAATACTAAAAATAGTATGAAACACGTCATTTCTTTTAAAAAACTGGGGTTTCCTAATAATAATGGCCGGTAGTGTATAGATTGAAAAGTTACGAAACTGTTTACGGAATCAATCTATTTCAATCTTAAACCCCCGTCAAAGTTGACCCCAGTCCTTCTCTCGTCTTAAATGCAATGTCAATTCCCATCTCTTGTCCACTTGACTCCAGTCCTTCTCTCATCATTTCCCCATCTCCCCGTTTGTCTTGTTCTCGTTATTTCTCACTCTACCCTCGCAACTCTTATTCCCATCCTTCTCTTACGCTTTCTCCGACACCTGGTTCGTCTTTCTTTTCGCTGGCCTCCTGTTTAAACTTTCACTCTTTTCTTCTGTAACCCCCTGCGCACCAGTGACAGTACCGCCTTGCTTGGTATGAAACGATTAAAGTTTAAAAAATCGCCCCCCCCCTTGAGTCTAATGCCCTTCTCTATCCCACTCTGCTACGCTTCCATGCACTGCTGGAAAGATTCTTTTTGAATGCCACTCAGCTCTTTCGTTAAGGCCCTCTTGACGGCTTCCACGCCTTCATGACGGTGCCCTTGGTGTTCCAACGATCTTGGGGAAAAGAAAAAAAATAAACACAGACCAAGATCAGGTGAATAGTGTGGCGATGTTAGATCAGGAACTGCTGGATGATCAGGGTGTTGTCCTGGTAAAGCAGCCACGATTTGTCCTGCTACGTATGAGAAAAAGAAAGGCAATGGTTGCAGAAATCTAAGATTACAGTTATATACTCCCAAGATACTATGTTAGAAGATAACACAACCCGCTTATCCCTCTTTTGCTCAGAGCTCACACAGAACACCCAGTCCAGATACTTTTCACAGAGATATCCTTTCTATAGATATAATGTTTAAATATGAAAAATATATAAATAAAACCACGTTATCAAAACAGATTAGGGAAGACGCAAAATGAAAGGGAAAACGCTAATATTAGAATCACACACACACACACACACACATATATATACACTGCCGGCCTTAATTATTAGGCAACCCCAGTTTTTTAAAAGAGGTGATGTATTTCATACTATTTTTAGAATTTATTGCCAAGTTGAGAATTCTAACTGAAAATAGAATGGTTCTTTTGTTGTTATTACTTTGCAAAATTTTACAAGGCAAATAGCGACAATTTATCCATCGCTCCCTGTAAATTTGCAATATATATCTATATATATACACTACCGGTAATAATTATTAGGCCACCTCATTTTTTAAAAAGAAATTATGTATTTCTTACTATTTTAAGTGGATAATTCTAAATGAAAATAGAATGGTTCTTTTGTTAATATTACTTAGCAGAATTTTACAAGGCAAATAGCTACAATTTAGCCATCGCACCCTGTAGATTGGTATATATATATATATATATATATATATATATATATATATGTCTATATATACGCTACCGGTCATAACTATTAGGCAACCCCAGTTTTTTAAAAGAAATGATGTATTTCATACTATTTTTTGTGGAAAGTTCTAAATGAAAATAGAATGGTTCTTTTGTTATTATTACTTTGCAAAATTTTACAAGGCAAATAGCGCACAATTTAGCCATCGCACCCTCTAGATTTACTATATATGTCTATATATACGCTACCGGCCATAACTATTAGGCAACCCCAGATTTTTAAAAGAAATGATGTATTTCATACTATTTTTAGTATTTATTGCCAAGTGGATAATTCTAAATGAAAATAGAATGGTTCTTTTGTTATTATTACTATGCAAAATTTTACAAGGCAAGAAAGCAAAGATGAACTCATCCGAATCACCCTAAAGTTTCTTCATTCTTCCATTGATGAAACTGCAATATTGGTAATTATTAAATATTTATAAATTCATTTGATGCAGTATTAACAAAAGAACCATTTTTATTTACAATTATTCACTTGAAAATAATTATTAAAAAATAGTATGAAATGCATCATTTCTTTTAAAACACTGGGGTGGCCTAATAATTATGGCCGGTAGTATATATACATGTATATATATATATATATATATAGCAAATCTATAGGGTGCGAGATGGCTAAATTGTCGCTATTTGCCTTGTAAAAGTTTTGCAAAGTAATAATAACAAAAAACCATTCTATTTTAATTTAGAATTATCCACAAAAAATAGTATTTCTTTTAAAAGACTGGGGTGGCCAGTGTAAATCTGCAGATGATTATTCTTCGCCCTCGCTAGAGTCGATAGAGAAATTTAGGGAGCGGTTGATATCGGATCGGAACGAGAAACCAGGGAGCCGAGTTCGAATTCCAGTTCAATTCCCTACATTCACTTACGCGCAAATACCCTTGAAAAAGCTATTAATTCATCCCTTCGCTCCAGTTATGGGTTAAATAACAGGAAAGATTGGGTTCTATAGCCTTGGCTGGCAACCAGTCTACCGCAGAATGTAATAGCAACTTACTGCGGGATAATCTTCTGTCCAGTCAGTCATAACTCTTTCGAGACATGATCGCCCAAGCGTGTTTCACGTATGGTACTTAACTAATTGACTGAATATAATAGTTGAAAACATGATTAAGGATTCTACATAATGTGGGGGATCGGTTTTATATTGATATGAAGTAATAAACTGAACCCCCACTAATTACTACTTAATAATATAATACACCACTTCCCTCCCTCTAGCTATGAGTCAAATAACAGGACAGATTGGGTTCTGTAGACTTGGCAGGCAACAAGTCTCAATAATATAATACATCTCTTCCCCCTCTAGCTATGAGTCAAATAACAGGACAGATTGGGTTCTATAGCCTTGGCTGGCAACCAGTCTCAATAATATAATACATCTCTTCCCTCTCTAGCTATGAGTCAAATAACAGGACAGATTGGGTTCTGTAGACTTGGCTGGCAACCAGTCTCAATAATATAATACATCTCTTCCCTCTCTAGCTATGAGTCAAATAACAGGACAGATTGGGTTCTGTAGAATTGGCTGGCAACCAGTCTCAATAATATAATACATCTCTTCCCTCTGTAGCTATTAGTCAAATAACAGGACAGATTGGGTTCTATAGCCTTGGCAGGCAACCAGTCTCAATAATATAATACATCTCTTCTCCCTCTAGCTATGAGTCAAATAACAGGACAGATTGGGTTCTATAGCCTTGGCTGGCAACCAGTCTCAATAATATAATACATCTCTTCCCTCTCTAGCTATGAGTCAAATAACAGGACAGATTGGGTTCTATAGCCTTGGCTGGCAACCAGTCTCAATAATATAATACATCTCTTCCCTCTCTAGCTATGAGTCAAATAACAGGACAGATTGGGTTCTATAGCCTTGGCTGACAACCAGTCTCAATAATATAATACATCTCTTCCCTCTCTAGCTATGAGTCAAATAACAGGACAGATTGGGTTCTATAGCCTTGGCTGGCAACCAGTCTCAATAATATAATACATCTCTTCCCTCTCTAGCTATCAGTCAAATAACAGGACAGATTGGGTTCTATAGCCTTGGCTGACAACCAGTCTCAATAATATAATACATCTCTTCCCTCTCTAGCTATGAGTCAAATAACAGGACAGATTGGGTTCTATAGCCTTGGCTGGCAACCAGTCTCAATAATATAATACATCTCTTCCCTCTCTAGCTATGAGTCAAATAACAGGACAGATTGGGTTCTATAGCCTTGGCTGGCAACCAGTCTCAATAATATAATACATCTCTTCCCTCTCTAGCTATCAGTCAAATAACAGGACAGATTGGGTTCTATAGCCTTGGCTGGCAACCAGTCTCAATAATATAATACATCTCTTCCCTCTCTAGCTATCAGTCAAATAACAGGACAGATTGGGTTCTATAGCCTTGGCTGACAACCAGTCTCAATAATAGAATACATCTCTTCACTCTCTAGCTATGAGTCAAATAACAGGACAGATTGGGTTCTATAGCCTTGGCTGGCAACCAGTCTCAATAATATAATACATCTCTTCCCTCTCTAGCTATCAGTCAAATAACAGGACAGATTGGGTTCTATAGCCTTGGCTGACAACCAGTCTCAATAATATAATACATCTCTTCCCTCTCTAGCTATGAGTCAAATAACAGGACAGATTGGGTTCTATAGCCTTGGCTGGCAACCAGTCTCAATAATATAATACATCTCTTCCCTCTCTAGCTATGAGTCAAATAACAGGACAGATTGGGTTCTGTAGACTTGGCTGGCAACCAGTCTCAATAATATAATACATCTCTTCCCTCTGTAGCTATTAGTCAAATAACAGGACAGATTGGGTTCTATAGCCTTGGCTGACAACCAGTCTGCCGCAGAAGGTAATGGCAACCTACAGCGAGATAATCTTCTTTTGTTTGTTTTTTTTTCTTTTAATCATATCACCCCAAGCAAGGCGGTAACGCCACTGATTCGCAGGGGGCTACGTAAGAGTGAAAAGATTTGAAAAGAGAAAGCCGGAAACCACATCCTAGACAAGGAACAAGGGATGAGCCCAAATGTGTATCACTTATGGCATTTAACTGACTGACTGATTCCCTGTAAAATGGTGACCGTTTATGGCTTTACGCTACGTTCTTTGACTACTGGATTGAACGCTGATTTGATAGATTCGGTTATCAAATCGGGCGCTCTAAGTCATCGGGGCTTGTTTACATCCTGTGATTAACCCGTTGTGAAAAGCTGCCTATCGCTGCCGTGTACGTTGATAGTCAAGCAGTAAGACGTTCGTTTAATGATAAATCAGTCGGATTTCGATCCCAGCTTGAAGCTACACTGAAAATCTAGCAGCACCGAGGAGCTGTGATACAGCGAAATAGGCTTCTCTGCAGATGAATATCTAAACATTTTTATAAATCGAACTTTGTGTGTGTGTGTTTCCATAACCTATAGACTCCGAAACGGCTGAACCGATTTTCTTGAAAATTTACACAGTTGTACTATCAGCGTCTGCGAGTGGTCTTAGCTAGATTTTGTGTTGAGGTACCCCCGATAAATATCGAAAATCGATAATCGAAAAATCAGGTTATAGAAAGAATGGTCCAATTTTAATCAAATTTCATACACTCATAGACAAAGACATAAGAGTCGCTATTCAGAAGTTTCAAGGTTGCAGTTCTTACAGTAGTGCAGAAAATCGATAATATATATATATAAAAAAGGCAAGATGTTTGTGTGCGTGTCTGTTTATCTGCCTGTATGTCTGTATTTTTTCAGCCCTTTTATTTTAGTTTTTGCTTCGGGTTTGGCTCTAAGTATGTATAATTGTAGTTCTTAGTCTCAGCCATGATACCATTTACTCAGAGAACTTATTTAGCCTTCAAAATTCAGTTTACGACGAAAACACTTATTTGATATCGATACCAGGAAATCAAAATTTGGCTTACATCCATTCATTTTTCTTTCAGTCTACGGTTTCGATTTAACTGGAATTATTGCTTTTTAGTCTTTTGTGCCAACGTCCAAAGAGTGTGAGCTCCAGGACCATGGATTAGTTTTAAAGCTTTCATTACACCTGATCAACGCCGGGCTATACTGCTAGTTAATTGTATAAACAGTGGTCACAAAGTGAGGGGTCAGTTTATGTATTGATTGTAATATGAAACTGATCCCTTACTTTATATCCAGCAATTTGACTTGCATTCATTCATTTTTCTTTCAGGCTAAGGTTTCGCTTTTAACTGGAAACAACTATTGCTTTTTAGTCTTTCATGTCAGCGTCCATAGAGTCTGAGCTCCAGGACCATGGATTAGTTTTAAAGCTTTTATTACACCCGAGCAACGCCGGGCTATACTGCTAGTATATAATAAACGACTATGTTGCAGAACTATTTCAGATGGATATTTAGCCATTATCAAGCATGATTCTTTTAACAGAATGCATGAATGGTGTTATCTATGCGTTTCGAGTTATCGGAATATTTTACATGTAAAAGTATCGCCGAAAACACTCTGTAACATACTCGTTGATGATTGAAATATAATGGTTTCTTTCACAAAACAAGGAAAGCATTATCAGTAAAAAAAACAAAAAACAACTGCATCAACTATGAACAGGGCCACAATATGCTGACCATGTTTAGAACATAAATCATTGCTATAACTCTAGATACATACTTAACATAGTTCCTGCATTCCATTAAAAGTAAAATTAAAATAATCCTTGATAATGCCTAAATTAAAACTGAAAGCGCTCCACAACATACCCGATTTTAAAACAAACATAATAGTATCATACACGTATAAAAAATGCCAAAAATAATAGAAATATTATTCGGTAAAAAAGAAAGAAAAAAAAAGAATACTGAACAATATCAACTTTGATTAGGGCCACAATGTTCTGACCGTTTTTTTGAAAATTCCTATAACTTTAAGTAGATACACAGCACAATTCCAACATACAGTTGAAGGCAATATATATATATATATATATATATATATATATATATAAAGATGAAGACAATGAGATGAAAAAATTGGAATTTATGCACGGAGAAGAAGCAGAAAGTCAATCTTAGAATCGATGTATTTTATCGCTTTAAATGTTCTTTTCAGTGGTTGCGCATATTTGTGTAGACGTTCCGTTTATTTTCTAAACGATATAATAATAGTAATAATAATAATAATAATAATAATAATAATAATAATATATATTTTTTTTTCTAAACATATGCTATTAAATATAAGAGACAATGAATGTCTATTATGTTTAATCATGAGCCGTTCTAAACGTCGTATTTTTGCTTTAATTTCAGTTGAAAATAAAGACAAAAATTCTCCAACATTTGGATAATTCCTGTTTGGTTGTGTGCATTTGACGTTTTATGAG
>JBBBDQ010001240.1:2015000-2035000 GCA_037127315.1 Ascarosepion bandense | reverse complement strand
TACACTATTAATTAAATTACAAACATTATGTCTGCTTATTTTTAATAAAATTCGTTCATACTCATCTTTCGTGTATATTTTATTGAAAGGTGTAAGAAACACGCTGTAACTTTGGCTGTTGATTTTATTATTCATTTCTCGATGTTTCCAAGAACTTTTAATCTCCTTCCGAGATCATCTTCAGGGGTGTAAGCTGTGGTTACAAATATAACATAATAACAACACCTGTCAACGTTACAGCTCATTTCTGACATCTTTCAATTATAATACGCAAAAGATTATCCGTGAATATGAACGGATTTTATTAAAAATAAGCAGACACAATGTTTGCAGTTTATTTAATTTGACATGTCTAAAAGAAAATTTGCTGCCCCCAAAAAACAAACTTTGAATATTTATATATGTCAGTCTCATTTGAGCTCACATCTACACACAGTAAAAAGAACTTTCAGATATTTGAGGCCATCTACATTAAATCAAAACAACCCACACTTAATAAAATCACATCTAAATCTGATTACAACGCATTACATTGCATTTAGACATGGTTCGGTCCCTCACGCGGTCTTACGTCATAGAACCGCATTACAAATTTCCGAAATTCGTCTGCTATTCGGTGACTATTATCGTTGCACAGCAATCTTTTATGTCAACACAGGATAAAATCATCTTTGATGGTGGATGTCATTATGCTAAAGTCCCTATAACCTCTCTGAAGATCGCTCATGTGAGCCGAAAGCTTAGAGCCAGCATAATAAAAAGTTATCCAAACGTTTGAGAATTTTTGTCTTAATTTTCACATGAAACTAAAGCCAAAATACGATGTTTAGAACGGCTCATGATTAAACTTAAAAGACATTCATTGTCTCTTATATTCAATGGTATATGTTTAGAAAATCTATCTATCTATTAAATTAGAACTTCGTAAAAGTTTCTCTGGTTAACGCAGGTCACCGATCAACAGCTTCGTATTTAATCCATTAAATCGTATTTAAACTATTTGATCCATACGCTATTACCAAAGAAGTAATGAAAGATCAAAATAAAACAAAACGAAACGAAACACCCAAGAAAAAAAAAACAAACAAAAAAAAAAACAAAGAAAAAAAAAACAAAGAAAAAAAAAACAAAGAAAATCATGTCCCGAAATGGGCTAAAATGACTAAGATTTCCTAGAATGTGTTGCAAAATCTTGCTTACAAGAGTAACACCAACAGAGACTGAACTATCGCCCGGTTCAAACTCCACCCACGTCTATTGTACAGGTGTAGAGGCTCATCACTTGTTTCCTGTTTAGGATACGGTTTCCGGTTTTCTCTTTACCAATTTTTTCACTTTTTTGCATTTTTTTTTTCAATTGGAGCAGATAAACTAAACTATCGCCCGGTTCACACTCCACCCACGTCTATTGAACAGGTGTAGAGGCTCATTCCTTGTTCCCTGTTTAGGATGTGATTTCCGGCTGTCTCTTTTCCAATCTTTCCACTTTTCTCTTTTGTTAATTGTTTTTCAATTGGAGTAGATAGACTGAACTATCGCCCGGTTCACACTCCACCCACGTCTATTGAACAGGTGTAGAGACTCATCCCTTGTTCCCTGTTTAGGATGTCATTTCCGGCTTTCTCTTTTCCAATCTATTCACTCTTACGTAGCCCCCTGCACACCAGTGGCCTTACCGCCTTGCTTGGGATGATGTGATTAAAAAAAAACAGCTGGGATACAATCACACCAACAACGGTTATCTAAAAAGAGTGAACTGTTAAATTACTCGAAGCCATTCGTGATATTTCTTTTAACTGTTGACATCAGATATTTTGTTTAAGCGCTCATAGCCTTGAACATTTATATTCTAAATATCCCCATCTTTTCAGTTATAATCAATAAATCTACAGAATCAGTTATGTTTGGGACGGATAACTCCGGTGTAGGTATTACAACGGATATCGGAGCCGAAAAAGGTATTGGTGAACCCAGTTCAAATGCTGTTGCTTCCACTTTTGTACACATATTATCAGGAAAATCACAAACTCATCAATTCTCACTCAGCCTGAGATTAAAAAGCGAAGCAGACTGAGCCCTTAGCTTTGAATATAACCGGTCTAAAAGAACAAAATATGTCATTCTAAATCATAGATAAGGCAACGGGTAACCACTGTATGATCTTCCTCAATAATTCTTGGCAATTACGGATGCGATAACTTACTAAAGTCGTAGGTACACTTCATGTACTGCAGTCATAACAGACGTGGGTGCGTCTAGGACAAGATATCCTGAGAGAGCTTATCTCTCTTTAGGCTTATTTGGAATACAGAGTATTCTTTTCCCTAGGCTAGTTGTTACCTCAAGGCAAGAGAGCTTTGTCTGTATTACTATTTAATCCATAGCTATAGGGTTTTGGCTATTTCAACGACATTATTACGAAGGGAATGAAAGAAAAACACAGAATTTAAACGATGCTTTCATATTACAGTATTCGCAACACTTACTATGCACACACATCTTGAAATATTGGAGGTATATATTTCTTGACGGCATAGTCAAAATTCAGTTACTCAACCAATTTTTGTAGCGGCTTTGGTACGAGAATTGCATCTGATTAATCGGACTTCCAAAGGTTACATGGTAACAATTCGATAATAGACCTCTGAACCACTAATTACGAATTTCTCGTATCTCTGCAACATCATCGAATCTTAGAAACAATTCAGTTATCGCGGACCAAACCACATCACCATCTGCGGCCTACATGTCAAATAATTCACGTGAAATTTATACTCATGCTCGTAATAATATCCGGATTAAAGGCGGTATGTTGTATTTCCGGAAAAATGGTATAGAATCTTAGCTTTAACGTTGCTAACAGTAAAGAAAGTTGTACAAAAAAAAAAAAGAAGGTAGTAATAAGTCAGTTAAGTACCATACGTAATACACACTTAGGCGATCATGTCTCGAAAGAGACATGACTAACTGGGCAGAAGATTATCTCGCAGTAGGTTGCCATTACTGTCTGCGGTAAAAATGGTTGCCAGCCAAGGCTATAGAACCCAATCTGTCTTGTTATTTGACTCATAGCTAGAGGAGGAAGAGATGTATTATATTATTAAGAAGTAACAATTGGGGGATCAGTTTATTACTTCATAACAATATAAAACTGATCCCCCACTTTGTGCCCAGTAGAAGCCTTAATCATGTTTTCAACTATTATATTCAGTCAGTCAGTTAAGTGCCATACATAATACACACTTAGGCGATCATGTATCGAAAGAGACATGACTGACTGGGCAGAAGATTATCTCGCAGTAGGTTGCCATTACTGTCTGCGGTAAAAATGGTTGCCAGCCAAGGCTATAGAACCCAATCTGTCCTGTTATTTGACTCATAGCTAGAGGGGGAAGAGATATCTTATGTTATTAAGTAGTAATAGTGGGGGCTCAGTTTATTACTTAGTAACAATGTAAAACTAATCACCCACTTTATACCCAGCAGAAGACTTAATCATGTTTTCAACTATTATATTCAGCCAGTTAAGTGCCATACGTGATACACGCTTTGGGCGATCATGTCTCGAAAGAGACATGACTGACAGGGTACAAGGTTATTCTGCATTAGGTTGTCATTACTTTCTGCGGTAGACTGGTTACTGAGCAAGGCTATAGAACGCAGTATGTCTTGCTATTTAACCCATAACTGGAGGGGAAGATACGGATTAATACTTTTCCCAAGGGTATTTGCGCATAAATAACAGCTAGGAATTCAACTGGAATTTGATCTCGGCTCTGCGATTTCTCGTTCCGAGCCGATATCCACTGCACCATAACTCACAGAAATGAGAACAGAATGGAAAAAACGTCGAGATTTTGAATTAACTTGTGGTTGAATATTACATCATCTATATGTAACTGTTATGTCGAGTCACTCTGCAATCGCTACTAGTATTATGTAATCCAGTACTACTAGACACATGGTCGGGTCATAGGCGACTAAACCTGTTCCTCAACGAGGCTCTTCTGGTGAACACAGAAGCGAGACATCCAAAAGAATTTCAAAGAACGAGGAAATCTTCTTGCATGGTCGACGGCCACCTAACAAAATGGCTAGACTGAGCTCCATTGTAAAGGAAGCAGCCAGTGAGTTGATAACACGGTATCGATGGATGAAGGGGTTCCAAGATTGAAGTTAGAGCAGGGGATTCCCCTGGTGTAGTCAACAGTCAGTGGATGCTGGTATATGTGATCTACAAGCATGTTTCTGTTATAGTTTGTGATCTACAAAAAGGCATAAAGTTTCTAAAACGCAAGCTTAGTGTTAAATATGACCCGCTGAAAAACAACGAGGAACACGTATGTATAAAAAATATAATCTTGTATTTTTATTCTTTGATGGTGATGGTTAGGTGGTGTAGGGAGGTAGCCGGAGAGAGTTCACACATACCAAGAAGCCGTCGAGCATCGTTAACCAGTCTCTGTCTCTTCAGCCAAAAATTCTAGACTTTTATATCGTCTTAAAACTTTTATACGATACTTGTTATTTTCACTTTGTTAACATTATCTACGGCTGGATATGTTTGTCAACCACCCATGTCCTTTGTTTATCTACGGGTGGATGTATCTGTCAATCACATCATCGCCCTGCCATTGCCTTTCAAGCCGGTTGCTAATCAAGGTAATAAATTATATTAATACTAAGCTGCAGTCCTCTCCTCCTCTCTATCTCTCTCTATCTCTCTCTCCCTCTCTGTGACAAGTTTATATTTCAATTAAAGCCATCTTCTTTGAAGATTACTGCCTGTCTATCATAATTATTAATAAAATCGCGGCACTTACATTTCAGAAACAATGAAAGGAATATGCAACCTTGGCTGGCAACCAGTCTACCGCAGAAAGTAAGCTACTGCGAGATAATCTTCTGCCCAGACTAATTGGAGGGCATATTCAGATTTTAATTAAAGCCCCTTATTTGAAGATAATCGCCTGCCTTTGTGTAAAACTACATATTTTTACTCGATTTCCGATTGGTTTGGTTTATAAACCAAAAGCAGCTTTGATAGTTTATACACTATCATTTTGAATGTAGGTCACAAGCTTGTCTAGATTTAAGCTGTAGACCACAATGGCGTGTAGATCGCATACGATACCAGCACAAATCAATGTTTGTGACCAAGCTAGCGGGTTAAACCATATTAAGAGTAGGAGTGGAGAAAAAATAATTTCATGCCTTTTCTCAAGTACATTTACCTGAAACTGCACACAAGAGATTAAGTCGGAATTTAACTCGTTCAGTGCCAAAATAAATTACGCAACTCGAATACCATTTGATTACGCAATGACATGTCCATTAAAACAAGTGACTAGCAAATTCGTTGAATTACGCGAATTGTATGTCATTAAATTAAGCGACTCGCATATTTCTGAAATTACGCGATTCGCATATCAAATAACGCACCTCGCATGTATACAGATTAGGCGATCTGCATATGCATTAATTTATGTGACTGGCGTATCGATTAAATTACGCGGCTCGTATATCCATAAAATTACGCGATTCGCATAGCATATCCATTAAATTAAGTGACTTTTTTATCCATAAAATTACGCGATTCGCATATCTTTTAAATTACGCGACTCATATATCCATAAAATTACGCGATTCGCATAGCATATCCATTAAATTACGTCTCGTATATCCATAAAATTACGCGATTCGCATAGCATATCCATTAAATAACGCGATTCGCATATCTATAAATTAACGAGACTTGTATATCCATTAAATTACGTGAATCGTATATCCATTAAATTAAGCGACTCGCATATCCATTAATTGACGCGATTCGCATATCTATTAAATTACACGATTCGTATATCCATAAAATTACGTGATTCGCATAGCATATCCATTAAATTACGCGATTCGCATATCTATTAAATTAAGAGACTTGTACCTCCATTAAATTACGTGACTTGTATATCCATTAAATTACGTGACTTGTATATCCATTAAATGACGCGATTCGCATATCCATTAAATTACGCGATTTGCATATCTATTAATTTACGAGACTTGTATATACATTAAATTACGTGACTCGTATATCCATTAAATTAAGCAACTCGCGTACCCATTAAATGACGCGATTCGCATGGCATATCCATTAAATTACGCGATTCGCATATCCATTAAATTTTTGGATTCAAATTATCCTTTAAAAAGCAGTTCTTATATTCCAGAGTGGTTTTCCTTCTTAGTAATAAGCAAGATCAATGTTACTTAACTTCGGTGATCGAACGAGAACCCGTGTAGATAACGCAAGATGGCGAAAGCATAAAAGGTGTTATTCTCTGGAAACCGTAGCTATGCAGGCAACATCGCGTAACCTTACTAGTTTTGTCGATCACATTACATTTGGAGATTATTTGTCTTTTCAACTTGTATTTGTTTAATATTTACATTTTAGCCTCGATATTTATTGATTTAAGTAAAAAAAAATTATTCTTTCTAAACTCGAGAAAAACTTAGTCTTGTTCCGGTTGCTGGGTCAGGATTATTTCGGATAAAATTTTGACTGTAAGAATATTTGAAAAATGAAATGAATCATTGTCGTGGACGACGAGAGAGAGGAGAATGTGAAACGTGAAGTCAAGAGATCGTTTCGGTTGAGAGAATTTAAGACTTTCCGTACGCGCGACATGTTTGCTTCTTTTTTTCTTTTTCTTTTTTATTTATTTCGTTGTTTTTATGCTTTTTATCTTTCCCCGTCGTAATTTTACGAAACGTCCAAATGTTTGTAGAACAAAATGTAGAACTATTGGCTAAGTTTTATTGAGAAAAGAAGTTATTCCCAAAAGTATATGTGAAAGGTGTAACCATGCGGAAGAAAAAGGAATTGAAATCGGGAGAAAAAAATTTAAAATAACAAAAAAAAAAAAGAAAGAAACAAAAAAGGACCGAAGAAAAAGAATGAGGAGAAAGAGAAGATAGATGAGGGCGGGAGAAACTCGTCGGCTTCCTTATAAAGGGATTCATCTTGCCTAGGCATATAGGCCAGAGGAACTGAACTGCAAGATAGATAGATAGATAGATAGATAGATAGATAGATAGATAAGAACAGTCTGAGATAGATAGATAGATAGATAGATAGATAGATAGATAGATAGACAGTCTGAGATAGATAGATAGAAGTAGATAGATAGATAGATAGATAGATAGATAGATAGATAATGAACCAAATGAAAGAGATAGATAGATAGATAGATAGATAGATAGATAGATAGATAATGAACCAACTGAAATCGATAGATAGATAGATAGATAGATAGATAGATAGATAGATAGACAATGAACCTGTTTAGATAGATAGATAGATAGATAGATAGATAGATAATGAACCTGTTTAGATAGATAGATAGATAGATAGATAGATAGATAGATAGATAGATAGATAGATAGATAATGAACCAAATGAAATAGATAGATAGATAGATAGATAGATAGATAGATAGATAGATAGATAGATAGATAGATCATGAACAGTCTAAGATAGATAAAAATTGAAAGAAAGGAAGTGGAATCAAAAATACTTATTACATAATGACTTTCGCCATATTTAGAAGATCACCTCCCTTTGTCTTTTCTGCAAATATTTTCATGGTCACCCGCCCTGACGAGCTTTTTCTCCACTCGTCTCCCGTTCACAAGTACTTATACGTGTTAGGAGTTTCGTATATAGGGTCCCACCCTTTTACCGTTGAAACACTTAAATGTAACCACCTCTGCTACTATAATAGTTTCTTTTCTCGCACTTCATGTCTGTGAAACACTCTTCCGTTTCCCTGCTTCCCTGATAGCTAGATTCTAAAATATTAAATGCAACATCAATTGCCATCTTCCATCTCCTTACAACCATTACAACCATCTTTAAACATTTTTCGATACACCCTGTATCCCGTTTTTTTTTCTCTCACGATAAGCCTTCTGCTCATTAGTGAATGTCCCGCCTTGCTTGAGGTGAAATGATTAAAACATTCATGTTTGTATGTGTGTTCAACCCAATGCTTCCCTGACCATGTAGCACACATACGTCTATTCTCGGTTGATCAAATTTGGCGATATTCTTAGTTAATGTCAAGGGTCACAATCTTATTATTTAGAAACTCTTTTGGAAACTAAACCTTTATCGCACTTAGGAGAGAGAGAGAGGGAGGGAGTGAGAGAGTGTGAGTGAGAGAGAGTGAGAGTGAGAGGGAGTGCGAGAGAGAGTGAGTGAGAGTGAGAGGGAGTGAGAGTTAGAGTGAGAGAGAGAGGGAGTGAGAGAGAGGGAGTGAGAGAAAGAGGGAGCGAGAGAAAGAGGGAGAGAAAACATGTGTGTTCGTTCATTGACTCAAAATGGCCACTATGACCTTTCGTTCTACTACCTCTTTCAACTTCAACACTGGCCTTCTTTAAACGAAACAAAATGTAGTTTCCTGTCTTGACTTTTCGGTCACTCTGAGGTCTTTATTTTCAAAATAACTCGACCTATATTTGGTCTTCTTTCCTTTTCAATTCTAAACACTAAATTTGCCATTGCACCATTAATCTGCCGGCCTCACTCCTTCATTCTCTTTCACAATGTTTAAATCCAAAATATTTAAGGTTTTCTCAGTTTATCTTAGTCTGGCATGAGGCCATTTTGTTATGTGCGTTGCGTTACAGTGGATATCATCTTGTAACGAGAAATCGGAGAGCCGAGTTCGAATTCCAGTTGAATTTCTTGCATTCACTTACCCGCAAATACTCTTGGGAAAGGTATTAATCCACTGTCTCTCTCTTCATCTATGAGTTAAATAATGTTAAATAATAGGACAGATTGAGTTCTATAGCCTTGGTTGGCAGCCAGTCTGCCACAGAAAGTAATGGCAATCTACTGCGGGAAAACCTTCTGCTCTGTCAGTCATGTCTCTTTCGAAACTTGACCACCCAAGCGTGTATCATGTATAGCACTTAACTGTCTGACTGTCCCTCGAAGACGTAATTGGCCATGGTTCTCCACAACTTCCTTTATTTCACTTCTTTCATTCACTGTCTCTCCAGAAGAATCCATATATCTGCCCGAATCAATCGCCATTTTAAGTTGCTTAAACATGGGCATCCGATATTATCCCGTCTATTTGCACAAGTTTATCTATAGACAACCTTTTTTTTTTCGAGTATCACATTATCCGAGTATCACATTGTAGTGCTGCGGATATCGGCCCTGAACGAGAAATCGGAAAGCCGAGTTCGAATTCCAGTCGAATTCGTTGCCTTCACTTGGGAAAGGTATTAATCTACCGTTTCTCCCTCCAGCTATGGGTTAAATAGCATGACAGATTGGGTTTTATAGCCAACCATTCTACCGCAGAAAGTAATGGCAACCTACTGTGGGAAAGTCTTCTGCCCAGTCAGTCATATCTCTTTCAAGACATGATCGCCCAATCGTGTATCACGTATTGTTGTGGATTCCAGTTGAGAAACCACATAAAATAATAAAGAAAACATATATGTAAATAGAAAATGTAAGTTATATTGAACAAAAATATGCGAACCGGAGTACGGGTTAGTCAATTCTGGAATACTATTAGTAAAAATAATTATATACAGTCTAGAAGTGAAATAGTAGGTCTGGGCAATGAGTCTATATCCAAACAACTCCAACTTACTCTGCACTAACTTACAGAGCAACTAAGCAACGGCATACAACTCTACAACAACACTCTTACAACTACTCTCTAACGTTCTCTGTATAGGCAGGATTATATGTACACATCAGGCGAGTTCATTATTATGTACAAAGGGCCCGGTTCACACTCCACCAACGTCTATTGAACAGGTGAAGAGGCTCATCCCTTGTTCCCTGCTTAGGATGTGGTTTCCGGCTTTCTCTTTTTCAATCTTTTCACTCCTTTTTCTTTTCTTTTTTTTTTCAATTGGAGTAGATAGACTAAACTGTCGCCCGGTTCACACTCCACCCACGTCTATTGAACAGGTGAAGAGGCTCATCCCTTGTTCCCTGTTTAGGATGTGGTTTCCGGCTTTCTCTTTTCCAATCTTTTCACTCCTTTTTCTTTTCTTTTTTTTTTTCAATTGGAGTAGATAGACTAAACTGTCGCCCGGTTTACACTCCACCCACGTCTATTGAACAGGTGAAGAGGCTCATCCCTTGTTCCCTGTTTAGGATGTGGTTTCCGATTTTCTCTTTTCCAATCATTTCACTCTTACGTAGCCCCCTGCACATCAGTGGCGTTACCGCCTTGCTAGGGGTGATATGATTAAAAAAAAAATCCCGAACACATATGTTACTTAATTGACTGATAGTCGTACATTACTAAAGAGTATAGATCTCTCATATAATATTGCTCATCACATTCATTTTATTCAGGTCTGGACTTCATAGGTTAGTGATTGTGTGGTTTTGGTGTTTTCTCTCGAATGGTTGAGACTCTTCTCTTCTTCCCACATGTGTGGCTATTTAAATTCGGTACCCCCGCTCATTTTCGATATTTAAATATTAAATTGAATTTTTAAAAATAAAAAAAAGGTTTATTAAAACTTTTATTTTAGTTTTAATTGAAACCTGAATGATTAAATTTACTATTTCCAGTAAGCAAAGTACCGTGGTGTATTTCAAACAGAAATTATATTGATTGGAATCTTAAATTTTTCAATTCTTTTGAAATTTTAAATTTTTCGGCCATTTTAGAGCGATCGACACATTTGTAAACAAAAGTCACTTCTCGTATTTAAAAATCTTGCAAAAACAATATATACATCTGTGACAGGATTTTTTGAAAAATTAGCGAATTTAATGTTCATTTAATCTGATTTAATTTTTTATTTATAGCATGAAATTTAGAATAAAACTATTTCTTAAACAGACAGTTGAAATTTTTAAACTTTTACCACCGTATTTTAAATATGTTGATTGGTTTACGCGCGAGATAAGATAAGTGTATAGTGATCACAAGTGGCATAATTGTACAAATTTTTCTTATGTAAGGGGAAGCAATCCTGAAACACATAGAAATTACTGAAAAAACTTTAAATGCACAAAAAAATTATTTAAAAAATAGGAAGATATAATGATTTGTATTAAACTTTTTAATTTTCGATTAGTAAACATAATCTCTGCTTAATAAGTTTTTAAACTAACCCCAACAAATCTTTGAAGTATTTTTCAAATATTTTTTAAAATTTACAAATTGTTATAGTTAAAAAAAAAATTGAAATAATTCTTTGAAAATTTCATTAATAATTGAAATTTTTTTTCATATATAATGTCATTAATTTATATTATTTGTTCAAGCAATTAAAAGTTTATCAAATTTCAAAATTAGATTGCATTTATTATTTTATTATTGGGAGCAGATTTTCGGAAATAAAGGCAAAATAATCAACAATATAGTAGATGATTTACATTCCCTAATGAGTTTTGCGTTTAACTTAAAAATACAATTATTGCAAAAAAAAAAAATTGATTTCCTAAAATTTAATGAATTTAAGTTGAGGGTGAGTAACATACCTAAAAAAAAAAACACCAAGATCTTTTTGAAATAATAATTTCAAAAATAATGTCATTCATTTGAGAATAAGTCCTGAAACGTTAATTAAAATCTGACAATTATTTAATTTTTGCAAGAATTTTCAAATTAATGTGTTTTTCACCGGAAACAAAACTGAGTTACGTAATATTACGTTTTCCCTTGTAAACTCTCGTTACGGTTTAGTTACCTGCAACCTAAAATCAAAACAAGATTTTTTATAAAAATTTCGTACATGCTAGAAGGGATTAAAAAAATTTGAAAAAATAATTAAAAATACGTTGATCTTTCATCTTGATAACAATGTAAAACTTTTGATGGAAAAAGTTCGTTTTTAATAAGTCTGTAGTCTATTTTATTCATACAATGTTGTTTTTTCAGTGATTTACTTGAGATAACTAATTTAAATAACTACCTGTGATACAGTTTATTACACGTGTGCACGTCCTAGTCCATCAAGTGTTTACATGCCGAGGGCATTCACTGATATCAGGGAAGGTGCATATTTGCGCCCGACCGTTAAGGGAATATTATTCCAATGAACGCGCTGGTACAACTGGTTTCTCCGAAACTCTAGTGTGATACTGGGTGCAGAGTTTTTTTTTTTTTGTTTTTTTGGCCACATCTAGAGTGAATCACATTCTCCAAGTGGAATATCAACAATGAGGTTGAATACCATGGCTCCATGTACGCGCGTAATAATTTATTTTATTGTATAAAAACTACGTCCAAGGATTGGAGGTTCTAATTTCTGTTGTTCCCAGGTCCACCTGCTGGGTCGGGGCTATGGACACATTACGAATCATCAATCAAAAGCAAAACACCATAAAAGTATAAAAATACCAACAATATATATCTTAAAGAAAAATGAGGAGCAATATATTTTATAGTAGAACAAGCATTTTAGCCCGGTGTCACTCGGGTAGTTTAAGGAATAATAAGAATAAAAAACATATGATGAATTTACATAGCAAATACTTACACAAAGTCCACCCTTGTTACTTTTATATATATAGATTAGCAGTTTAGTCCGGTTTCACTCGGGTAGTTTAAGGAATAATAAGAATAAAAAATACATGATGAATTTACATAGCAAATACGTACACAACGTCCACCCTCGTTACTTTTCTCATTACAGACTAGCAGTTTAGCCCGGTCGTACTCGGGTAATTTAAGGAATAATAAGAATGAAAAACATATGATGAATTTACATCGCAAATACTTACACAACGTCCACCCTCGTCACTTTTATAGATATAGACTAGCAGTTTAGCCCGGTTTCATTCAGGTAGTTTAAGGAATAATAAGAATAAAAAACATATGATGAATTTACATCGCAAATAATTAAACAACGTCCACAATCGTCACTTTTACAGATATAGACTAGCAGTTTAGCCCGGTTTCACTCGGGTAATTTAAGGAATAATAAGAATTAAAACATATGATGAATTTACATAGCAAATACGTACACAACGTCCACCCTCGTCACTTTTATAGATATACATAACAATATAGAATGTCTCTATTGGGTTAGCGTGGGAGGGGAAAGGGCAACATATATAGATATAGATAATATAAAGTGGGGTGATCGATTCTATATTATAATCTGTACATAAACTGATCCCTGATTTTGTAGAGGGATAATATATATTTTTCTAACTCTAATTTTAGCTTTCTGAAAAGTTTCAAGTTGTCATTAGCGTTCTAAAATTTTGATCTACATCTGAGCGCAACTCCCGTTGATCTAGATCGCAAAATGTAGACGCTAAGTCGAATCTATCGAACAAACAAATACTTACACAACGTCCACCATCGTCGCTTTTATAGATATAGATGACCAACACTATATTTTATAGTAAAATAACCATCAATACGTTTTACCTTTAACTGAAGGAATACAATTGCGTTCAAAATATATTTAGTTTAAACTAATCCATGATAGACGCAGGATAGATAGATAGTGAATTGGTATCCTGTTACCTTCTCCACGGTGATTTATTGAGACACAACCTCTAGTTAGATGGCCGTTGACTCATTTAGAGTTCCTCCGCCCTTTGTAGGTTTAATTTTTTTATCTTAGCGGGTTGCTAATATCCCATTAAAAAAATAAAAAAAAATTGGGGGTAGAAGAAAGAATATAAATATTAAGTATATTCTTAGTATTAAGTTTTGTCTTTGAGAAGCACGAAAAATTCAAAGAAAATTCCAATCTTCTGTTTACGGGTAATGTTAATCTATATAGCTTTGCAAACACTTCTGTCCTTATTAGCTTAGACTAGTATGACAAAAAATTCACCATGTTCCAGGCTTTGTTTTAATATGATGAACTGGAATTACCCAAATGAAAACAGAATTTTTGTGTTTGAGAATTACGAAAAATTCAAAGAAAAATATCAATCTTCTATTTACGGGTAATGTTAATCTATATAACTTTGCAAACACTTCTGTCCTTATTAGCTTAGACTAGTAGGGAAAGAAATTTCACCATGTTCCAGGCTTTGCTTTAATATGATGAACTGGAATTGCCCAAATGAAAACGGAATTTTTGTCTTTGAGAAGTACGAAAAATTCAAAGAAAAATTCCAATCTTCTGTTTACGGGTAATGTTAATCTATATAGCTTTGCAAACACTTCTGTCCTTGTTAGATTAGACAAGTAGAAAAAAAACTTCCGGGGTCGAATAAGAAGCCCTAACCGTGTTTGCTGGCTCGGTGACATTCTTTGTTTCATCGACTACGCAAAGGCATTCGTCAATTTACGGGAAAAAGACCTGATAGAGACGCTCGGCAATCTTGATATATTCAGGAAAGTCCCTAGAGTAATCAAGAACTTCTACTGGTATCAAACCGCCTGCATGCGGACAGAAAAGGTGTTCAGTAGAAAAACAAAGATAGAAAGGGGTGTAAGACAAGGATGTGTCTTCTCACCAGAACTATTCAACCTATACAGCAAGATAATTCTGAGAGCTCTAGAACTTCTCCCAGGATTCGTCATGGCGGCCGCAACCTGAACAATATAAGATACGCAGATGATACAGTGCTGGTAGCAGATACGGAAAAGAAAAACTAAAGGTCCTCCGACGTTAAAAGAAAGTTAAAGAAAGCGGAAAGGAAAGACTATATGTAAACTACAAGAAACCTGAATACATGGTAATTAGTAAAAAGAAGAGCCTAAAATGCCAATTTACAAGTCGGCGAGACTAAAATCAAACAGGTACAGAAATTAAAATATCTTGGAATTGTTCTAACAAAGGACAGAAATTACGACGCTAAGATATGTAGGTCAATAGGCATGGCTAAGGACGCATTCCAGAAACTGTGTAGTTTTAAAAGACAGGAAAATTCGCTAGAAACAAAAGAGTGCTAGATTGTTATGTGATATCTGTCCTTCAATATGGCAGCGAATGTTTAACAATCTCATGAAAGATGACGGAAAGGCTTGAAGCAACCGAAATGAGGTTCTACAGATGGATGCTGAGGATACTATGGTCAGAACACGTGAGCAACGACGAGGTTTTGGAGAGAATCGACTCGAGAAGAAATTTGATACTTAACATCAGGAAAAGACAGATGACGTTTTTTGGGTCATGTCATAAGGAAGGACGGCTTGGAGAACCTGATGCTCACGAGACGGATAGAGAGAAAGAAAAAGGGACATTAAGTGCATGACGTACTTGATAGACTTGAGCAAATGAATGGTAAAGCGAACATTGAGCGGAATAACAAGAGAAGGGTGTGTTAAGAGCAACAAGAGATAGGAAGATGTGGAGGGCCATGATCGTCTACGTCCTGAAGGGAAACAGCACATAGAAGAAGAAGTTTCTGCTTTACAAACTTTTTTCTTTTTTCTGGTTTCAAGTCTTCTTTTGCTTCGTCTCCATTTTTCTTTTGCCTTTTCTCCATTTTAAACTGTTTCTTCCCTCATCTTGCCTTCAATTCCTCGTTTCAACATAACTGTCTTTCTCGTCTACCATTTTTATTCTTGTTAATACTCTCCCCGCCTCACGTCTTCACTTCTTTCCTGCCATTCTTTTGGCCACCATTATGGAAATCGCCTGCAACATTTTCTGCTTTTGCCGTCGGCCAGACATCAAGACAATGGACACGCTGTCTGCAAAGTACTCAGAGATGTAGAGGTCATCGAAAAGCATTGTCTTCTTGTTTTGGTCGGTCGTGGACAGACACAGACGAGTATAGTTGAGCCAAAGGCTAGCTTGACCTTAGCAACAGGTCGTGGCTAGACCGACGCTTCGTCAAGAGGTTCATTCAATATGTAGCATCACTTTTAGTTCTTGCTTTTATTCTAACTTACACTAGTAGAAGAAAGAATATAAATATTAAGTATATACTTAGTATTAAGGTTTGTCTTTGAGAAGCACGAAAAATTCAAAGAGAATTCCAATCTTCTGTTTATGGGTAATGTTAATCTATATAGCTTTGCAAACACTTCTGTCCTTATCAGCTTAGACTAGTAGGGAAAGAAATTTCACCATGTTCCAGGCTTTGTTTTAATATGATGAACTGGACTTGCCCAAATGAAAACGGAATTTTTGTCTTTGAGAAGTACGAAAAATTCAAAGAAAAATTCCAATCTTCTGTTTACGGGTAATGTTAATCTATATAGCTTTGCAAACACTTGTTAGATTAGACAAGTAGAAAAAAAAAACTTCCGGGGTCGAATAAGAAGCTCTAACCGTGTTTGCTGGCTCGTCAATTTACGGGAAAAAGACCTGATAGAGACGCTCGGCAATCTTGATATATTCAGGAAAGTCCCTAGAGTAATCAAGAACTTCTACTGGCATCAAACCGCCTGCATGCGGACAGAAAAGGTGTTCAGTAGATAAACAAAGATAGAAAGGGGTGTAAGACAAGGATGTGTCTTCTCACCAGAACTATTCAACCAATATAGCAAGATAAGTCTGAGAGCTCTAGAACTTCTCCCAGGATTCGTCATGGCGACCGCAACCTGAACAATATAAGATACGCAGATGATACAGTGCTGGTAGCAGATACGGAAAAGAAAAACTAAAGGTCCTCCGACCAGAAGTAGTTAAAGAAAGCGGAAAGAAAAGACTACATGTTTTTTTGTTTTGTTTTTTTTTTGTTTCGAAACGACCGCAAGTTAAACACAGCACAACTCACAATCTCTCCAAACCGGGAAGCACTGAAAAAGAAATCTATTATTGCATGAGCCGAAAATGGCGAGAAAACATGATAGAAAGCAAACTGAAAAGGTAACGTGTAAGGAAGGAAATGTTGAGGATGTAAGTGGCACAGGAGAAAAGAAAAATGAGTAAAATCAAACAAGCCATTTATAAAGAGGGAAACACTTATGAAATGCTATGTTCTCGGGATTAATCAGAAGAAAGAAGAGATAAACTAGCATTTCGTCCTTTAGCAGAAAGAATGAGATTAAAATTTGAAGGACGTACAGAAAACAGAGAATTGTAGAATAGCTAACGCCTGTCCATTTGCTTAGGATCAATTCAATGATTAAGATCAAAGTCCTTCATTAATTTTCCATTACTATCATTCTTTCATATATGTATATCTGAATTAAAGAGTTAAAGAAATATTACACACACACACACACACACACACACACACACATATATATATATATATATATATATATATATATATATATATATATATATATATTTACGGTCTCATAACCTGATTGAGCACTCTGGAAGAATGGTAGGTTTGAAAAACAGTAGCTACTCTTGCATGCACGCATCGCTCATTCACTTATGAATTAGAGCACTCTGACTATATATATATATATATATATATATATATATATATATATATATCTTCTAGACATATGCTATTAAATATAAGAGACAATGAATGTCTATTATGTTTAATCATGAGCCGTTCTAAACGTCGTATTTTGGCTTTAATTTCAGTTGAAAATAAAGACAAAAATTCTCCAACATTTGGATAATTATTTATTGGTTTTCTTCTAAGCCTTCGGCTCACATGAGCCATCTTCAGAGAGGTTGTTTAAACTGAAATATTATAAAATCCACCATCACCGACGATTTTATTTTGTGTTGACATAAAACTCCGCTTGGCAACGGCAATAGTTACCAAAAATAATAAACGCAGTTCTTAAGTTTGCGATGCGGTTTTATGACGTCACACCGCGGGATATATATAGTGTATCCAGGCAGCAGATCATTTTCTAAACATATACTGTTAAATATAAGAGACAATATTTAATCATGAGACGTTCTAAGCATCGTATTTTGGCTTTTATTTCAGGTGAAAATAAAGACAAAGATTCTAGAACATTTGGATAATTTTTTATTAAGTTGGTTGTAAGCTTTCGGCTTTTGATCAGGGTACAATTTAACAACATTTCTCAGTAAAACATAACCATGTAGTTAAATTCAGACAGATTTTAGTCAACAATACAATAATCCTCACTCATGCACACAGTAAAAAGAACCTTCAGATATTGGAGGCCATCTACATTAAATCTGAACAACACACACTTTATAAAATCACGTTTAAATCTGGTCATAGCACATTACATTGCATTTAAATATATGGTTCTGTTGTCATTTCAAGCTCTCACGTGGTGTGACGTCATAGAATCGCATTGCAAATTTGTCAACTGCGTTTGCAATTTTTGGTAACTGCTGGCGTTGCTTAGCGGAGTTTGATGTCAACACAAGATAAAATCGTCGCTGATGGTGGATGATTTTGTGTTAACGTCCTTGTAACCTCTCTGAAGATGGCTCATATATATATATATATATATATATATATATATATATAGTGTATCGAGGTAGCAGATAATTTTCTAAACATATACTGTTAAATATAAGAGACAATGAATGTCTATTATGTTTAATCATGAGCTGTTCTAAACATCGTATTTTGACTTGAATTTCAGTTGAAAATAGACAAAAATTCTTCAATATTTAGATGATTTTTTATTAAGTTGGTTTTAAGCTTTCGATATTTAATATTGGAGGCCATCTACATTAAATTCAAACAACCCAAACTTAATAAAATCACGTTTAAATCTCGTCATAACACATTACATTGCATTTAAATATATGGTTCTGTTAAAATTTCGAGCTCTCACGCGGTGTGACTTCATAGAACTGCATTGCAAATTTGCGAACTGCGTTTGTTATTTGTGTCAACAGTTGCTGTTGCTTAGTGGAGTTTTATTTCGACACGAGATAAAAATCGTCGCTGATGGTGGATGCTTTTATGTTAACGTCCTTGTAACCTCTCTGAAGATGGCTCATGTTAGCCGAAAGCTTAGAACCAACTTAATAAAAAATTATCCAAATGTGGAAGTTCAGATAACTCTTTATTTATTTATTTATTTATTTATTTATTTTTGCTTTTTCATAAAATAATTTCTTTAGCATAAAGAACAACTTTATTGGGTAAACGTCACTATAACGTGAAACTACTTTTTGTTTCTAAGCGTTCAAGAGATCTTCTTCAAGGTACAACATTTGCCAAAATCAATAAAATATCTTTGTAATCCATTCACTGCTAATGAAGGAAATAGTACTAATAAGATACAAAATAATATAAAACACTTAACTATATATATATATATATATATATATATATATATATATATATATATATATCGTTCATTCAGTAATGAATTTGAACACTGTCGGCTACTGGCGTGTGTTTACACTATATATAATACACTTTAGTCCGCCTTCTTTAACCGAGCGCCCATAGCTCAGAGTTAGAATCACCGACTGATATCAATGCGGTCGGGTTTCAATCCTGGCTCGAAGCAATTGAATGTCTAACAGTACTGATGAGCTGTGATACAGCGAAATAGGTCTTTCTGCGGATGACTATATATATATATATATATAAGAAAAAGTGCGAGAAGACGTGGACGTTTGGTTTAAAGCGTAAATTTATTGTTGCTATTATTACGTTTTGTATGATATATTAAATGTCTATAATGGTATTTGTGTTGCTACACGTGTTTCGAGTTTAAAGTTGACTCTCTTCAGGCGAATAAATTTGTAATTCATTTGTTGAGATGCGTTTAGACTCGAAGCAAGGGTAGTGACACAAATGCCATTATAGACACTTAATATATCATCTACAAAAATCTGGTAATAATTATAATATTAGCGACAATAAATCTACACTTTAAACAAAATGTTCACGGCGTCTCGAACATTTTCTTCTATACCAATTTCCCACGTTGGAAAAAAAACCTATTCCTGTTCTTAGTGTATATATATATATATATATATATTAAAAACAGTAATATATATAGTCATCCGCAGACAGATCTGTTTCGCTGTATCACAGATCATCAGTACGGTTAGACTCCGATTGCTTTAATAACCCAGGAGCGAAACCCTACCGAAGTGGCGTCAGTCGGCGATTCTACCTCTGGGCCATGGGCGCACGGTAGAAGAAGGCAGCCTTTTAG
>JBBBDQ010001240.1:1937500-2007500 GCA_037127315.1 Ascarosepion bandense | reverse complement strand
TCTTCTCTTACTCTCTTCCTGACACCCCCTATAACCTGCCCCTCTTTCTCATCACTTTCCCTCCATGTAACCCCGTGCACACCAGTGGCAGTAAAACTGCCTTGGGGTGAAATGATTCAGAAAAAAAATATCTCCTTTTTGGCTTTGCATCAGATTAACCTAAACTTAAAAAATATCTCTTCTTCTCTTTGTTGGAATGGACGTCTGTGTATAGTCACATGCGTAAATGAGTGCGTTACTGTATGCGTTTATGTACCAATTAATCGTCATGTGTGTAGCATATTTTGACTTCTGACGAAGTTAGTTTGTAAAATGCGAAATGCGAATAGCGTGACCACGGTTTGAACCCCCATCTAGAAACAGTCAAATTTTTAAACACTAATAAATTAATTCTTAAACACTTAATAAATGAACGATGGTCTAATTAGTGAAATCTTTCCGCTAACTGATTGACAGGCACAAAATACAAGATGGCGGCGGGAGACGCCGGAAGTTGAACGCTGATACAGCAGGATAGATGTAAGAAAGAAATGAGACTTAAATTTGAAAAACGAAAAAAAAAAAAACTAAATAAATAAAAATTTGATGTAGTTTGCTTCTTTTTTTTTTTTAAGCTGTGGAAAGCGGTTGGGAAGGGGGAAAAATGTTGGCTTAGGATATTACGAACCTGGCAATTAATAAAACAGTCTAATTAGCAAAAGGCAATTAAGGAGTTGATTTCAACTACAGATTTGTTAAGACAAGAAAGGACAAATGGAAAGCAAATCAGAATTAACTTAAATGAAAATGTAACAAACAAAACGTTAAATAAAAACGTAAAGAAAGCAATAAAAGAAAACAATTATTTATTTAAAAGAATCAACAAACTAAAGGCTCAATAATGATAAAAAAATAACATTCGAGATGAATAAAAACAACATGCAATTAACTTATTGATTAAAATTATTATAAGACAAATAAAACTATGGAATACAGATGTCATTATCACAAACAATACACTAATACCTGCAGCAAATATTAATGCATAGCGTAGTAAATGCGTATTAAACCGACACCGTAATGTTCAGTCTGTATAAAGTCCAAACCCACTCGATATAAAGGATTACAGTGTAAGGTGTACCAGGTCGATGCAAAAGTTTTTACCAATTTAAAATTTCACTAGTAGCATAGCCCGGCGTTGCTCAGGTGTAATAAAAGCTTTAAAACTAATCCATGGTCCTGGAGCTCAGACTCTATGGACGTTGGCACGAAAGACTAAAAAGCAATAGTTGTTTCCAGTTAAAGCGAAACCGTAGACTGAAAGAAAAATGATTGGATGTAAGTCAAATTTTGATTTCCTGGTATCCATATCAAATATTTTTTTTCGTCGAAAACTAAATTTTGAGGGTTAAATAATTTCTCTGAGTAAATGGTATCATGGCTGAGATTAAGAACTACAATTATACCTACTTAGAGCCAAACCCGAAGCAAAAACTAAAATAAAAGGGCTGAAAAAAATACAGACATACAGGCAGATAAACAAAAACACACAAACATCTTGCCTTTTAGATATATATATTATCGATTTTCTGCACTATTGTAAGAACTGCAACCTTGAAACTTCTGAATATCATTTCCTATGTCTTTGTTTATGAGTGTATCAAATTTGATTAAAATCGGACCACTCCTTCTATAACCCGATTTTTTCAATTATCGATTTTCGATATTTATCGGGCGTACCTCGACACAAAACGTAGCTAAGAACACTAGCAGACGCTTATTGTACAACTGTGTAAATTTTTAAGAAAATCGGTTCAGCCGTTTCGGAGTCTATAGGTAACGGATACACACACACACACAGACACACACGCACACACACACACACACACACACACACTCACAGACAAAGTTCCATATATAAATAAGTTTAGATAGAATTTGAAAATGAAAAACTTTGTATTTTCGAAAATCTTTATTCATAACAATAGCGACCTTTACTCTCTATAACTTGATTCCCCCTGTCAACGGCCTTATAAATGCCTCGCTTGTAAAATTCTTTAGGTTTTAATGTGAAATATGAATGTAGCTCATGTTCAGTCTCCTCTCGTGATGTTAATCTAAGGCCATTTAAATGGTTTTGTAATCCTCGAAATAAGTGATAATCCGTGGGAGCTAGGTCATAAGAACATACAGGATGGGACAAGATGGCACTTCTCATCACCTGTGACAAGCCTACTCAAAAATGATGTCTGGAGTTATCGTGAAAGCAAAGATTCGCAACAAGAAACACGTTGCATTTGCATTGTAACTTCTGTGAAACTCATAGAGTAGAGAATGCCTAATACTAAAAATAGGATAAAATACATCATTTTTTTTTAAACACTGGGGTGGCCTAATAATTATTTCCATCATGGGTGCGAATATTGCTGAAAAATATGAATGATTCTTTAATAATCTGAAAGAAAAAGTTATAAATTAATCATGGTGATATGTTTAAGTACTAACAATACGCATAAAATAAATTACAATGATTTAAAATGGCCCTTTTACAAACCGGCAAAAACTTTTGCATCGACCTGATATATATATATATATATATATATATATATATATATAGAGAGAGAGAGAGAGAGAGAGAGAGAGAGAGTAGAGCATGACTAATGTGTTCTTCAGATAGAAAGAACATAGGTGAGAATATAGCAGAAATATATGAATGATGCTTTAATAACTTTTGTTTTTAATCATTTCACCCCAAGCAAAGCATTCTATTGCCACTATTGCGCAGGACGTTACATAGAGGAAAGTTCTGAGAAAGAGTGGTTAGGCATAGGAAATGTCGGAAGGAGGGTGGTAGACGGATGAGGATACCGAGGATGGGGGTTGGGTAGATGGGTAGAGTCTTTGAGGGAATGGATGCGAGTTAGTGTGATAGATGTCTATTGACCTTACATTTAAATTCCTGCAGATTTTAGCTGTCGTGGAAGCAAGTATATGAAAGGGAATTCCGTAGGCGGGAAGTGCGAGAAAAGAAGCTGTTAGAGTAGAAATTGCGCTTACATTTTATCTGTTTCATTGTAAAAGGGTGGAACCTAGTTGCTAATCTATGATGTCTTGCAAATGAAAGAAAAAGTTACAAATCAATCGTGGTGATATGTTTAAGTAATAACAATATGCATAAAATAAATTACAATGATTTAAAATTCCCCTTTTACAAACCGGCAAAAACTTTTGCATCGATCTGATATAATTTATAAGGATCAATGAAAAATTAACGGCTAATCTTAGACTTGAACGGATTGTAAAGATCAGAGAAGCATCTTCTAGAGAGTTGATCCAACAATGCAGCGATTCATGGGAAGAAGCTACTCGAGTGAAATTTATAAGTCACCATCTCCAAGGTCCAAGAGTCACCCAGTGCAGAGGGTTTTGAGTAAGAGGAAAAATTTATGGGGATATGTGAGGAAAATATCGGTTAACACTGGAGTTTGGGTTTCGCTTAACGGCATATCAAAACCACTGTGGGTTATTTAAGTTTGGTTTTTAAGTTATTTTTTAATTATCGGTTGTAGTGAGAAGGTTGGTTTTGTCAGATTTTAATAATTTTTTTTTATTTAATTATCTTTTTTTTTTTAGAAAACATAAGATGACTTCTAGTTTTTTTATATTTGCATTAATCATACTATTGTCCTCATCTTTGTTGCCATTTATACGACGTTTCGACTGTTGTAAGCTCCGTCTTTCTTCAACGGCTGAAACGTCGTACAAATGGCGACAAAGATGAGGACAATAGTCCGAATAATGTAAATACTGTAAATACTACCTCATCTCAGAAATACAGAAAAATAGAATGATCTATTATTTAACGTCGTACAAATGGCAACAAAGATGAGGACAATAGTCCGATTAAAATAAATACTGTGAATACTACCTCATCTCAGAAATATAGACAAATAGAATGATCTATTATTAAACGTCGTACAAATTTTCAACAAAGATGAGAACAATAGTCCGAATAATGTAAATACTATATAAATATTATCTCATTTCAGAAATATAAACCAATTCTTCCAGTTTTGTATTCAAAAATGTGTTGCTGGTAATAATTTTATTCCTTCAAAAATGTACTATAGTAATAATACTTTTTCTTTAAAAAAACGTGTATTTTCTATAAAAGTCTATTTTTATGTAGATATTTCTATAATATAGTGTTTTGACCCCAGTTTGGGAGGTTAACTATTTGCTCATAGCTGGGACCCTAACAAGTGCTACCACTCGGGGTTAGGGTGGACCTGAGAATAACAGCAATTAAGAGGTGGTTCCATGCTCCTCACAACCTCTCAATCAGAGGCCTTGCTGCCAGATGGAGTTTATCGGTTAACAATGGACTTGAACAAATTAAGATTGTAGTGATGGCCGTGTGGTTTAGAACTAGAGGAAGAGTAATTGGAGTAGAAAGACTAAACTACCGCCCGGTTCACACTCCACCCACGTCTATTGAACAGGTGAAGAGGCTCATCCCTTGTTTCCTGTTTAGGATGCGGTTTCCGGTTTTCTCTTTTCCAATCTTTTCACTCTTTTCTTTTTTTCTTTTTTTTTTCAATTGGAGTAGATAGACTAAACTGTCGCCCGGTTCACACTCTACCCACATCTATTGAACAGGTGAAGGGGCTCATCCCTTGTTTCCTGTTTAGGATGCGGTTTCCGGTTTTCTCTTTTCCAATCTCTCCACTCTTATGTAGCCCTCTGCACATCAGTGGCGTTACCGCCTTGCTCGGGGTGATATGATAAAAAAAAAAAGAAAAAGATTCAGGCCCAAAATGGAGTACGACTGCCAGAAAATTAAACCTCAACATTTTCCCCGATTAGTTCTATTTTTGAGATTCTCGCTTCGATGCCTAAACATGAGATTCTAAACCGCTTCAAGTCAAGGACCAATCGCCATTCATCAGAATTTTCGATTTTTTTACCTTGTCTTACGTTCATATCTCTCACGTCATACAATAAGAAGCAACAATTAGTGACCTTCGAGCAACGATAACGTTAGCGATTAATAAAAAAGACAACAGAACACTACCAGCGCAAATATGGTGGATAGAAAAGCTTAACAATCAGTAGAGTGTATTTCATTCTAAATATGAGGGTCTTTCAATAAATAAGGTGGATTTGTCGGTATAAGGACTTCTACGAGGGTCATTCAATAAATAAGGTGGATTTTTCGGTATAAGGACTTCTACGAGGGTCATTCAATAAATAAGGTGTATTTTTCGGTATAAGGACTTCTACGAGGCTCATTCAATAAATAAGGTGAATTTGTCGGTATAAGGACTTCTACGAGGGTCATTCAATAAATAAGGTGGATTTGTCGGTATAAGGACTTCTACGAGGGTCATTCAATAAATAAGGTGTATTTTTCGGTATAAGGACTTCTACGAGGGTCATTCAATAAATAAGGTGGATTTTTCGGTATAAGGACTTCTACGAGGGCCATTCAATAAATAAGGTGGATTTGTCGGTATAAGCACTTCTACGAGAGTCATTGAATAAATAAGGTGAATCTTTCGGTATAAGGACTTCTACGAGGGGCATTCAATAAATAAGGTGAATTTTTGGTATAAAGACTTTTAATATAGATAGAAGCTTACTTTTTTTCAACGTAGTCTTCCAGCAGTGTCCCACACCTTTCCCATTTGTGCTCAAGCTTCCGTATTCCCTCAGCCTAAAAATATTTGGACTGATGTCTCAGCCAATCGCTCACAGAACTTTTGACTTCATCGTCACTTTCGAACTTCGTGCCTCTCGTGAACACGTTCAAGGGACCAAACATGTGAATAATCTGAAGGGGCAACATCTGGGCTGTAAGCGGATGAGACACTGCTGGGACAACTCGACCCTATTCTGTTTGTGCTCTGCAGTAAGCATCTTTGGCACGCACCGAGAGCTGACCTTCGAGTAGGCAAGGCTATCGTGGACAATTTTGTGTGCTGTCCCAACGGATAAGCTCAAAGTTCCTGCAATGTCATCCATTGTCACCCTGCTGTCAGACTGAATGAGGTCATTGACTCATTCGATCACCTCAGGAGACATTTCTGTAGGCCTCCCAGGCCTGTCTTCATTCTCAACACTGCTCTGTCCTTCTTTAAACAATTTAGCCCACTTGTAGACATTTTTTGACTGAAACATGTGGCACCATACACAGTTGACATTCTTCTATAAATTTCAAATGGTTTGCATCCTTCAGCAACCAAAAACTTAATAACTGAGCTCTGTTCAATCCTTGTCAGCCATCTTTGTTAATCTCCAAAACTCTCAAAGTTTTTTTTTTTTTCAATCTGCAAAAGAAATTTAATTCCTTTGGAAAAAGAAGTAAAGGAAAAAAAGTAAGCTTGTATCTGTATTAGAAGTCCTTACACCGAAAAATTCACCTTATTTATTGAATGACGCTCGTAAATACCTGAATTTAATTTATGACATCACTAACACACGATAATGAAATCAATCCCAACCGTTTCAACACCCTCCCAATACGACTTCACCGTTTTTGTCCAATTGGCGTCGTCTATTATTCTATTAACAACGCTGTTACGATAAACATCATTACACCCTAAGCCCCTCCGCATCATCACAATGTCTCCTACCTTCACGCAAGTGTTCGTTCCTTTTGCATTTACAGGCGTCATCAGCCGACATGAAACGTTATCACAAGCGAGCAGAAACAGACACGGCCAATTACAGAAACATAAACGTCTCCCAATCGCCATTTTGTTCAGAAAGATGATAGCCAGTCATGAATAATATTTATGAAGCCGAGAGCGTGCACCGATTATAGGCAGTCATGATTTCGTCCTGCTTGATTTGAAGATTCGAACGAAGAGTTATTAGCAATGACAAAACTGCCACATTGTTTACTAGAGGCAATACAAAATAGTAAAATCAAGCAATTTTTAATAAACGTTTACACAATTTAGCGCAAGTCTGCCACAAGGCAATTATGAGAAATGCAGTGAAGATCAAACTAACTCAAAAGCAGTTGCTGACTACGTGAATAGAGCGTTAACGATATTAGGCAATCACACATGAAATGATGCACTTAAAAGGAAATGAATAAAATGTTTCTGAAATGTTAAATAACTCATTTATTTTGTATTTGGCTATATTTTTGAGATGAGGTAGTATTTACAGTATTTACATTATTTGGACTATTGTCTTCATCTTTGTTGCCATTTGAACAACGTTTAACAATAGATCATTCTATTGGTCTATATTTCTGAGATGAGGTAGTATTTACAGTATTTACATTATTCGGACTATTGTCCTCATCTTTGTTGCCATTTGAACAACGTTTAACAATAGATCATTCTATTTGTCTATATTTCTGAGATGAGGTAGTATTTACAGTATTTACATTATTCGGACTATTGTCCTCATTTTTGTTGCCATTTGAACAACGTTTAACAATAGATCATTCTATTTGTCTATATTTCTGAGATGAGGTAGTATTTACAGTATTTACATTATTCGGACTATTGTCCTCATCTTTGTTGCCATTTGAACGACGTTTAACAATAGATCATTCTATTTGTCTATATTTCTGAGATGACGTAGTATTTACAGTATTTACATTATTCGGACTATTGTCCTCATCTTTGTTGCCATTTGAACAACGTTTAATAATAGATCATTCTATTTGTCTATATTTCTGAGATGAGGTAGTATTTGTGTAACTCTTTGCTATGTAAATTCATCATATGCTTTTTTAAAAAACCGGGTAAAACTGCTAGTTCTCTATACAAGTAATGGATTTTTTTATCTATTAATCCAAGGTAGTTTATTATTTAAGTATGATCGCCGAAGCATGTATCACGTATGGCATTTGACTGACTGACTAAATATAATAGTTGAAAACATGACTAAAAATTCTACTGGGTATAAAGCGGGGGACCAGTTTTTATTGTTATGAAGTAATAAACTGATACCCTACTAATTACTACTTAATAATATAATACATCTCTTTCCCCATCCAGCTATAAGTCAAATAACCGAACAGATTGGGTTCTAGAGCCTTGGTTGGCAACCACTCTACCACAGAAAGCAATGGCAACCTACTGCGGGATAATCTTCTTCCCAACCAGCCATGACTGTTTCGAGACATGATCGCCCAAGAGTGTATCACGTATGGCACTTAACTGACTGACTGACGCTATTTTTTATATACTAAGAAGATTAGTTTATCAAAAGACCACATCTACAACTAACCAAAAAATGTATTATTTCATGTGTGACAACCTAATATTATTCTCTATACAAATACTGGATTTTTTATCTATTAATACGAGGTAGTTTATTACTTAAATGTTATTTTCGTGGATGACCTTATTTGAGTAGACGATCAGTCTATTTATTATACAGTATATTTATTATTTTCATCTATCGGCCTTAACCATCGCGAAATCTTATTAAAGAAAAATATGCACAGGATTCGAACCTACGCCTACACTAAACAGAGGGAAATATCGTTAGTTCCGATGTGCTCTCGACCGACTGAGTAACAGGAAATTATCAGGCGAGGCGAGATTAAATAGAGCCTTCAAGCAAATCCAGCATCATTAATAACTTTCCGCTCTCACATTCAAATCTATTATTAGTACTCCAACTACTACTGCTACTACCGCTGTTGCTGCTGATAATAATAATAATGACAGTTAGTTTACGGCTCTCCTATTTTAATATTCTGATGAAACTTAATTTTTCAGTTCAAATTGAACAGACTCATAGCTCCTACGACGATGAAATATCTGTAGATATTCCTTTATCGCATTGTTACAGTTTTGAGCTTAACAACTTTAACAATCTAAACTTATTTATAAATGGAACTTTGTCTGTGTGTGTCTGTGTGTGTGTAGCCATTACCTATAGACTCCGAAACGGCTGAACCAATTTCTTAAAAATATACACAGTTGTACTATAAGCGTCTGCGAGTGTTCTATGCTAGGTTTTGTGTCGAGGTAGTCCCGATAAATATCGAAAACCGATAATCGAAAAAATCGGGTTATAGAAGGAGTTGTCCGATTTTAATCAAATTTGATACACTCATAGAGAAAGACATAAGAAACGATATTCAGAAGTTTCAAGGTTGCAGTTCTTACAATAGTGCAGAAAATTTAATATCGATACCAGGAAATCAAAATTTAACTTACATCCATTCATTTTTCTTTCAGTCTACGGTTTCGCTTTAACTGGAAACAACTATTGCTTTTTAGTCTTTCGTGCTAACGTCCAAAGAGTCTGAGCTCCAGGACCATGGATTAGTTTTAAAGCTTTCATTACATCCGAGCAACGCCGGGCTATACTGCTAGTATATTATAATAACAATCATAAATTATGAATGCTAGTCGTTATTTTAAGAAATAAGAAAAAAAAATTCGAAATTGACAATTTTTTCCATTTCACTTAAACAGACGTTAAACACTTTTATCTCCCTTTCTTTTGGTCATTTTATCACTGAAACCAGGTAGCGCCTATCATTTTTGTTTTTATAATCATATCGCCCCAAGCAATGCATTTTACTGCCCTTGTTGTAAGGGGGGGTTTACATAGGACGAAAGTTATGAGAAAGAATGACAGTTTATAGAGGATGCCAGGAAGTGGGTAAGAGAAGGATGAATATGGCCATAAAGTGGGGGATCAATATATATATTGATTGTAATATAAAATTCATCCCCCACTTTATATTTACATAATAATTTCTTGTCTGTTGATAAGCCGGAGGGAGAAGAGACGGATTCATAAAATTCCCAAGGGATTTTGCGCGTAAGTGAATGCAATGAATTCAACTAAAATTCGAACTCGGTTCTCCGATTTCTTGTTCCAAGCAGACGTCTACTGCCCTACAACCGCACATCCATATACACATACGGATTCAACAAAAAAAAAAAAAAAAAAAAAGCAGAAAGTTTGGCTGTCTTTCTATTTAAGATCTACAGATAAAGTTCAACAAAAAACGAAAATAAAATGAAGAGAAAATAAAGTCGAGCTTAAAAAAAAGAGTAAAAGCAAAAACGAAATCGGAAAATAGATAGGCGAAAAGAAAAATGTAAAATATCTGAGGACAATGAAAAGCTGAATAAAATGAATAAACCACGAAACTAAAAATAAAATGTAATGACGGAAAGAGAAAATATTTGTAAATCTACTTTCTATCAGAATAAAGAGAATAACGTCTTTCTTTTAAAATAAGATAGGAAGACTCTATAACTAAAGGAAATACAAATTAAAACAAAGAGAGAAACAAATGGTGGAAAGCCAAACACTTATCCTAGGTATTGCGATTCTTTTCTCCCTGCGCAGACACATGATAACGTGGCAAATAAAAACAAAAATATCTATCTCCAGCGAATCCCATAATACAATGGGAAGTAAGCGTCGAGTGTGAAGAGCGAACGGTGCCCTAAAGACATTAACCGATCAGCCGAGAAAAGGTAATAGAAAAACCGCTGACTCATCGCTTCACACTGATTGGTCAATCTGTGCGTTTGCACCTATACAGCATTCGCTGATTTTGATTGGCCAATAACTCTTTAGTCGCTCACTCGACTGTTCACTCTCGCATTCTGATTGGTTCTCGTAACGTCCCGTCGGACATTCTGTTCACTGAATCGTTTTGTTCTTACATTAGCAAAACAAAAACGAAAATTGAAAGGAAATGAAAGACGAGCGAATCTAAGGGAAGTGAAAATAGAGATTTCTGAAAAGAGGAAAATGCTGAGTCGGGGTTTTATGTCGTATGCCAGCAAACTCCCGAGTTAAATCTTCCAGTCCACTTGATATACTCGTTCCTGTTTTAAATGAATTTATTGATATTTTTCTGCCCTATTTTTTTAAATATCTAATTTATCATATATATATATATATATATATATATATATATATATATATATATATATGAGGAAATATTTTGCGGGTGTGAATGAGAAATCAGAGAGCCGAGTTCAAATTCCAGGAGAGTTGTTCAATATGAGAGGCATAAATCACTCTCTTACTCGTCTTGTCTGTAGGTAAATAATAGGACGGATTACCTGTATCCTTGGCTGGCAAATATTACAGGTAAACGAAAACTTGTAATTCAAAGCAGCATAAAAAGTGTAGGGTCCATAAGTCTACCTTGAAAAAGAAAACACCTTTGCTGCAATGGAACTAAATGTGGGCATTTACGACCTACCTTCGCAATATGCACACACACACACACACACACATACACACACACACACACATATATATATATATATATTCAACAGTATATCTATATCTATATATATATATATATATGAATAAGAAGTGATAGGGAGAATATATATATATTCCCCACGCCATCATTTCTTATTCCTGGGACACGTTAAATTTTTATTTTTTGGTTCCTTAATATAAATGTAATCTAAAAATCGTCTTCTAATATCTAGTCATGAATCTCGATATCTACTTCTTTTTTATGTCTGGTCGACAAATTATAAATAATTTTTTTCTTTCTTAATTCCCACCTCCATTATATTTTTTAACTTCCTGTCTATGGATATGTTTTGGGGCTCCTTCCGGTATGTGAATTTTTGTAACATATTTGAATTAATAAATTTTTGTTTTTTGATCATTGCTGATGAAGCGAAAATTTTCTCGCTGAAATAGCTTTTCAACGAAATGAAAATTTCGAAACTTATATATATATATATATATATATATATATATATATATATATATATATATTAGTCATCCACACACAAGCGTGTTTCGCTACAACGGTCTTTATTATAAAAAGAAGAATATATATATTAATATATATATGTATATGAATCTATGTTATATATCGACAAACAACAAACACGCATATATATAAAAATATAAAGTTATATTTTTATTAATGACAATGAACCGTGTAGCATAGGGAACAGAGAATTGAGAGAGCGCGCTTCTAATGGGTTGACGGGAGTGTAGTCTTATCTGTTGTCTCTCTCTCTTCACCGGCCGATCTCTGTTGCTCCTCTACTGGCGAATCCGTGTGCCGAGGTCTTTTTATAATCTTCCAGATCCGGGACTTTTTCTTCCGGTTTTGCCTCGCCCACGCACGCCCACGTAATTCTCAGAGACACCTGTTCTGTTTGCCTCTGTAGTTATTTCCGCTGCTGCCGGAAATAAGGTCAAACGACATCCGTTCCTTTCAACGACCGGAAACACCCTCGCTTGCATCAGCCTTCCTCGGGTGGGGCCAGATTGTTATATTACATACATACATACATACATACATACATACATACATACATACATATTTTAATGTTTATATTTCCATATACGTTTACGAATATCTGATTAAATAATTTTGACACATTACGTCTATTCATTTTTATTTTAATCAGTTCGTAGTCACGAATAGTTTTCTTTGTACGGTGATTAAAAACAGCAGGAAAAGCGCTGTAGATATTTGTATTAGTTTTATTTTGAAGTACTTCCCAAATACTTTCAATCTTATCGTCAAGGGTTGATTTTTTCTTTTATTAAATATATATATATATATATATATATATATAGAGAGAGAGAGAGAGAGAGAGAGAGAGAGATAGATAGATATATATATAGTAGTTTTCTAATTACAATGTTTTATAAAACATCTTACTACACAAAAAAATTCATGTTTCAAAACAATATTGTTCTTCTTCAGGTAATATCTAAAAATTAAAGTTTAAATTATTTATTTTACAAAATAAAACATTATTTCATGCTTTTTCAGAGAGTTGAGAGTGGGTGGTTAGAGGAAGTTAAACAATATGATTATGGGTATATAATTGTACCTCAGATCCTCATCAGAGGGTAACCGTGGATTCAGGCATTTGTGTGTGTATATATATATATATATATATATATATATATATATATATATATAAAATTCAGATTAACGCCTGTGCGTGTACCAACAGAGTACACGCACAGACAAACCTATATCAATGAATGTATATATGTATATAAAATATTTCTCTCTCTCTCTCTCTCTCTCTAAATATATATGTGTATGTGTGTATATGTTTGTGTGTATGGGTGTGAGTTCGTGTGTGTGTGTGTGTATGCATGTATTAAGCAGTATATCTTCATTTACACATGCTCGATTAAATAATTTAGACATATGTCTTTTTTTAATTTTTTTTTATGTCTGTTTTTATTTTAATACTCTGGTAATCCGAAGTTTCACTACGGTACAACCGGAAGAATTGGTTCCTATCTGCAAAAGCGGTCGAGCATGCAGGTGAGTACGAAGGAAATGAACGAGATTCCACTTGGAATTTTCTCGCTGGTATAAAAGCATCGATGCCGACTTTTACCTAGAAGAAAATTTTAGAAAAACTTTTCACGAAAGAAATCACATAAAGAGTCCCAATCCGCACGTTAATAACATAAATATTTACTGTTGGTAGGAGGTTCCTGGATGAAAACGGAGCAGAAAGAGATGTTTACAGAAACTACCAATAGAGCAGAGCTACACGGCATGACATGAGTCAGGCATCAAAGTAAAGAAGACATTTATAATAGAAGGGTGTCTTTTGGAGTTATTAGGGAAACACTTGGAAAAATATACCGATTGCGTGAAAGACTAAGTGATGGAGAAGTTCAGGGTTTAGGCGCCAGTAAGATCGGTGACAGAGTATTTAAGCCAGTTAGCATATTGGGCATTAAATTCACCGAACAAAGGTATATTTGCAAACGGATGTAGTAAAATGACTTTGTCTATATTGTCAAAAATACCATCGAGCACGCAACAATCGGTTGAGAGAGAAGTGATAACTGACTGAGTTTAATAGAGAGAGAGAGAGATGGAGACACATGTAAGAATGGCCTGGAGATTCAAGAGAGGGAGAGCCAGAAAGAAACGTTCCTGGACGTAAACTTCAGACGAGGGTGCTTCCATGGGTTTAGTGCTGGGTCCAAGATGCCGAAAACTTGTAACGTTTAGACCACAACATATTCGTAACTGACAACTTAGTGGACAACTACATCAATTATCTCTTCCCCTGGAGATGATCTTAGTTAACCCTCTAGGGCCATTCGTATCATATTTGATACAGTATGAAAACAAGCCTTGAAAGAAATATTTTCCTGAAAAAAATTTTAAGAGAAATATTTTATAAATTTCAAATGAAAGCAGTACTGACTGCTCAGTCAATGAATACCAAATGTTTCCTTATAGGGAAATACCAAATGTTTCCTTATAGGGAAATACTGTATCAAATATGATACGAATGGCCGTAGAGGGTTAAGATTGAAAGTACTTCGGAAAATAAAACTAAAATTAATAAAAATATCTAAAGCGACTTTCTTGCTATTTTTCATCATCTGTTACGAGGATGCATTTATATATAAAACTAATATTAATAATGTCTAAAAAAAAGTTAAAATTTATAGTAACGGATTCTAGTGAGTCTTATTTGTTAATACAAAAAATTTTTACTCCAGTTGTAGTTGTAGAAATAGGGAAATTAGAAATAGAACGAAATAGAAGATTCTAGAATATTCGAGAAAGATCTAGGTATTTCGAAATGATTCGAGAAATATGCAAATTAGGTGTTAGCCTCAAAAGGTAGGTGTTGGGAAGAGAGTAGTTAGTTGTTAAAAATATTTGCTGACATTATCAACTCCGGCCCGATTCAGGATTTGTATATCCAGCCAAAAGAAGAATTAAAACCTGAAAGATAACCTCATGAAACTAAATGGGTAAATAGATTTTTTTGACACTTTCATTGACCAACAAAGAAATTATTCTTTATATACACATTTGAGTATTTTCAAAAAGTTATCACTTAAACTACTTCGTTAATTTAACTGGGTAAAGATATTTGATACCTTCCGTCTGTTATATATCGACAAAAAACAAACACGCATATATATAAAAATATAAAGTTATATTTTTATTAATGACGATGAACCGTGTAGAATAGGGAACAGAGAATTGAGAGAGCGCGCTTCTAATGGGTTGACGGGAGTGTAGTCTTATCTGTTGTGTCTCTCTTCACAGGCCGATCTCTGTTGCTCCTCTACTGGCGAATCCGTGTGCCGAGGTCTTTTTATAATCTTCCAGAACCGGGACTTTTTCTTCCGGTTTTGCCTCGCCCACGCACGCCCACGTAATTCTCAGAGACACCTGTTCTGTTTGCCTCTGTAGTTATTTCCGCTGCTGCCGGAAATAAGGTCAAACGACATCCGTTCCTTTCAACGACCGGAAACACCCTCGCTTGCATCAGCCTTCCTCGGGTGGGGCCAGATTGTTATATTACACTTCTCCTTCGTAACACTTACCCGTTATGCTGCCAGTAGTAAACTCTATGTTTTCTATTTGAATGCAACTATTGTATATTTGTAAATATATTTGCCATTTGTACGACGTTTCGGCCGTTGTACACTCAGGCCTTCGATGGTTACAGGCATCTGGATTAAAGTCTGAAAATGAAGGCTTTATTGTTGGAGCGCAAGACCAAAGTTTTTTCACTAGGAACTTTCAGGCAAGTATTATACATAATAATTTGGATCCTAAATGCAGGTTCTGTGATAAATACCAAGAAACAATAGAAACAAATTGTTTTGTTAAGTACAGCCCACACACTAAGGAGAACTTTGTCTATGTAACGCTAGGAAAGATAGAAAAAACATGAAATGTAGCCATAACAACACATCACGACCTGACTTAGGTTTTCCTGCAGATTTGGTTGGTAGTGCGACCATAGCAGAAATCGAAATATGATGAAAAATTACAACATAATAATAATAATAATAATAATAATAATAATAATAATAATAATAATGAACTTTCAGGCAAATATACATAATAATGCCGACCCAAAATGCAGGTTCTATGATAAATACCAAGAAACAATAGACCATCTAATCTCAGGATGTTGTATACTTGCCCCAAATGAATATAAAAAACGTCACGATAGAGTGAGACAATATTTGCATTGGACAATGTGCAAACACTATAGAAAATCTGTAAACAAACACTGGTATAAACATCACCCAGCACTGGTTACAGAAATAGAAGATGTCACTATTCTATGGGATTACACCATATACACAGACAGAAAAATTGAAGTCAATAGGCCAGACATTATTGTTAAAAACCAGAAAGAAAAAATTTGTCTATTAATTGATATGGCTTGTCCAGCGGATTGTAACATCGCAATCAAGGAATTCGAAAAACTGTCAAAATATAAAGGCCTGGAAATTGAAATAGAAAAAAATGTGGAAATTGAAAACAAGTACCATACCTGTGATAGTAGGTGCACTTGGAACGATAAAAAATGGAACAAGACAACACATTGAAAGAATCCCTAGAAACCCCAACTTAAGAGATATACAAAAAATTGTCTTGTTAAGTACAGCCCACACACTAAGGAAAACTTTGTCTATGTAACGCTATGGATGCTAGGGGAGATAGAAAAAACATGTAATGGAGCCATAACAACACACCACGACCTGCCTTAGGTCTTCCTGCATACTTGGTAGGTAGTGCGACCATAGCAGAAATCGAAATATGATGATAAATGAAATAATAATAATGATGATGATGATGCATTCCATCTGAGCAACTCGTGGAACGAATTTGTCCAGAAAAAGACATAGTGACAGAAATTCTTGAGAGATGAACAGCGCAATCTGACCTAGTGGGGATGGCGTCTATTTCTTTCCTGAAGCCTTTAAGAATCGAATGCTTTCATTCCTAGAATGGTTGATGTGTTCAGGCACATGACTCTGGAAATGTGACGAAATCGGAGAAAGGCGATGACAACTATGTAATAAAAATCGAACAATTTCTGACAGGAAAAAAAACCCAACAACTATCAATTGCCTCTGTAGCCAAATCCGTACCTTCAACGAGTATAAAAGTGTCAAACACCATAAGAGAACGCAACCGAGATTAACTGTGACCTGAGACTAATTCCAGGAACATTCTTCGCATATAGATACGCAACTTTGATTAGGAAAACAAAAAAAGAACAGCATAATTTTTTCAGTTGTTATATTTCTTTTCTGTTCCAACCATTTTCCTGGTTTTTGGACGGATTTTAAACATCAAATGACAAATATCTTTAGAGAGATTTCAGCTTTCAAAAGCTATTATCAAGTTAATGTTTGTGAATTAGGGCCTTTATTGGTCTATGCGCCAGACTAGGGGTAATAATTATAAATTTTTTTTTAATCATATCACCCCGAGCAAGACGGTAAAGCCACTGAAGCGCAGAGGGCTACGTAGGAGTGAAAAGATTGGAAAAGAGAAAGCCGGAAACCACATCCTAACCAGGAAACAGGGGATGAGCCTCTTCACCTGTTCAATAGACGTGGGTGGAGTGTGAACTGGGCGATAGTGTAGTCTATCTACTCCAATTGAAAAAAAAAAGGGTGAAAAGATTGAAAAAGAGAAAGCCGGAAACCACATCCTAAACAAGGAAAAACGGATGTGCCTCTTCATCGGTTCAATAGACGCGGGTGGAGTACTAGATGCGATAAATTTCCCTATTTTAAACGTTGTTTTGGCATACTTATTTTTATAACATTAACTTTCGTAAGGTTATACGGAAGGGAACATCTGATAACTCGTTATTAGCAAGTTATGATATTTAGATATCTTCGCGTAAAGTCAACGGACTGAACGAATCCTTCGAGACTGTCTCTCACCGGTGCGACGTGGCTTCCCTGTGTCTATTCTATAAATACTTTCACGGCTTCTGCTCCGATGAAGTTAAATCACTGGTGCCCCTAGGTACGAATTTGCACGAGATACTAGATTAGTTATCAACACATATACACTTTTAAATGAAAAAAATTACCAGCAATACATTTTTGAAGAATAAAAAAATTACCAGCAATACATGTTTGAATACGAAAGTAGAAGACATCGTCAGTTTTCTAAAAATAAAAATAAAAAAAAAAAATAAAAAATAAAAATACATTTTTTTCGTCAAAATCTGACTAAATCAACTTTCTTACTATAACCGAACATTAAAAAAATATGATTAAACTCTACCTTTTTGGCATTAAATAACCCACATCGGTTGAGATGCATTTTTTTTTTTAATCATATCACCCCAAGCAAGGCGAAAACGCCACTGATGTGCAAGGGGCTACGTAAGAGTGAAAAGATTGGAAAAGAGAAAAACCGGAAACCACAACCTAAACAGGAAACAAGGGATGAGCCTCTTGACCTGTTCAATAGATGTAGGTGGAGTGTGAACCGGGCGATAGTTTAGACTATCTACTCTAATTGAAAAAAAATAAAAAATAAAGATAAAAAAAAATAGTTAAAAGTTTGAAGAGAAAAACCGGAAACCACAGCCTGAACAGGATACAAGGGATAAGCCTCTTCAACAGTTCAATAGACGTGGTTGGAGTGTGAACCGGGCGATAGTTTAGACTATCTACTCCAAAAACAAAACTCCAATCAAACATATAATTTTGAATGTGCCTTGTGGTGCAGTGGATATCGACTAGGAACGACAAATCGGCGTTGCCGATTTCAAATTCCAGTTGAATTCCTTGCATTCTCTTACGCACAAATATCCTTGGGACAGGTATTAATCCGTTTCTTCCGTCTAGTTATAGATTAAATAACAGGACATATTAGGTTTTATAGCTTTGGCTGGTAACGAGTCTACCGCAGAAAGCAATGGCAACCTACTGCGAGATAATCTTCTGTCCCAATCAATCATGCCTATTTCGAGACATGATCGCCCAAAGCGTGTATCATGTATATCACTTAACTGACTGACTGAATATAATTGTTGAAAACATGATTAAGGCTTCTACTGGGCAGAAAGTGGGCGATCAGTTTTATATTGTTATGAAGTAATAAACTTATCCCCCACTAATTACTACTTAATAATATAATACATCTCTTCCACTAGCTATGAGTCAAATAACAGGACAAATTGTGTTCTATAGCCTTGGCTGGCAACCACTCTACCGCAGAAAGCAATGTCAACCTACTGCAGGATAATCTTCTGACCCAGTCAGTCATGTCTCTTTCGAGACATAATCGCCCAATGCGTGTATCACGTATGGCACTTAACTGAGTGATTGAATATAATAGTTGAAAACATGATTAAGACTCATGCTGAGCATAAAGTGGGGGATCAATTTTATATTGTCATGAAGTAATAAAATGATCCCCTACTTATCACTACTTAATAATATAATACATCTCTTACCCTCTAGCTATGAGTCAAATAACAGGAAAAATTGTGTTCTATAGCCTTGGTTGGCAACCAGTCTACTGCAGAAAGCAATGTCACCCTACTGCGGGATACATCTTCTGCCCAGTCAGTCATGTCTCTTTTGAGACATGATCGCCCAAAGCGTGTATCACGTATGGCACTTAACTGACTGGCTGAATATAAAATTATTTAATAATGGTTTATGAAAAGCAAAATTCTGAGAATATATCGAAGAATGTATGTTCTACCTCAGCATAGTGTAAACTTTTCTGTGTTTAATCTAAAGTCTTTTTCTTCTGTTTCGCTTCCCGTAGTCACTTGTATCTTAGTGGCATTATCGCCTTACTTGAGGGTGACTTCATTAATACTGCAACATCTATGAACGTTTTTTGGTGAATTTCCATGTTTGAGTTTATTTTAAACCGTGTGAATTACGTCTACATAACACTGAAGATTGTGAAAGAAAAGATGCTCCCCTGCCGGACTAAAAAACTGTATCATCCTTTATGGGGAAAAAACCATCGTCTGGTTCGGCATGATTTAGAACACTCGACTAAATCGTGCAACATAGCCAGCCACATTAAATTAACTTTTGTTTTTTAATAATGCCCATCCACTTCTTCAGATCTCGAAAGCCCTTTGAATCTGATATACAAGTCAACCATCCGTCCGTGCATGGAGTACTGCTGCCATTTATGGTCAGGTGCCCCTGCCGTTCTCCTCAGTGTTCTTGACAGGCTCCAAAGGAGAATCTGTAATGTGATAGGTACTGATCTGGCGGCTCGACTGCAGCCACTTCCCCATCGTTGAAATGTGGCCTCCCTTTGTCTGTTCTATAAATACTTTCATGGCTTCTGCTCAGACGAACTTAAGTCACTGATGCCTCCTCAACAGGTGTTTACTCGTGCAACAAGACTGGCAACTGGGTCCCACCCATTCACAGTCAGGTTAGCCAAATGCAGACGACAATTCTACTCCTGCAGCTTCTTCTCTCGCACTTCCCGCCTGTAGAACTCGCTCCCGTATTCTTGCTTTCCTGACGGCTACAACCTCCAGAAATTTAAATGCAAAATCAATACTCATCTACTAACCACTGAACTCTAGCTCTCTCCCCACCCCTGTATAACATTCCCGTTCTCTCCACCTATGTATCTGTCATTGCACCTGCTTTCTCAGCTTTCTATTGTTCCTTTCTAACTAGTTTGTACTCCTCACTCTTTTCTAATTAATCTGTTTACATTTATGTAGCCCCCTGCACATCAGTGGCGTTTCCGCCTTGCTCGGGGTGAAATGATTAAAAAGAAAAAATGTGAGCAAGGATGAGGTCTTGGAAATGATGGAAACGAAAAGGAAATTAATACTGAGCATCAGGAAGAGACAGCTAAAGTTCCTGGGACACGCAATGAGGAAGGAGGGCCTGGAGAACACGATACTAACAAGCCAAATAGAGGGGAAATGAGACTGGGGAAAGCAGCAGATAACATATTTGTCGGACCTAATCAGGTGGATGACAGAACGGGGATTGCACTGTGTAACAGGAGAAGGCGTGCTCAGAGCCACCAGGGATAGGGAAACGTGGAAAGCCATGATCGCCTACGTCTTGAAGGGACAGGGCACATGGAAGAATATATATGCCAACTGTTTATAAGAAATTATAATGTGGGTATAAAATGGGGGATCAATTCTATATTATAATCAATATATAAACAGATCCCTCATTTTGTGGCCACGCTAGTTTTTATACATTTATATTCTAGATTTATGGGATTGAGCTAGTGGATGACAGAACAGGGATTGCACTGTGTAACAGGAGAAGGCGTGCTCAGAGCCACCAGGGTAGGGAAACGTGGAAAGCTATGATCGCCTACGTCTTGAAGGGACAGGTCACATTGAAGAATATATATGCCAACTGTTTATAAGAAATTATAATGTGGGTATAAAATGGGGGATCAATTCTATATTATAACCGATATATAAACTGATCCCTCATTTGTGGCCATGCTAGTTTTTATACATTTATATTCTAGATTTATGGGATTGAGCTAGTGGATGACAGAACAGGGATTGCACTGTGTAACAGGAGAAGGCGTGCTAAGAGCCACCAGGGATAGGGAAACGTGGAAAGCCATGATCGCCTACGTCTTGAAGGGACAGGGCACAGAGGAAGAAGAAGAAACAAAGTAATTTCTAAATAATCAATAGATTCATAAATCGGCAATATCTTCTTCTTCCGCTTATATGGGGGAGAAGGGTAAATATTTCCGCTTTCATGTGCCGTGTCCCTTCAGATCATGACCTTCCGCACTTAGTGGCTCTTAGCCCGTTTTCTTCTGTTACCCTACCTGAATCCCACTCTGTTATCCATTTGCTCAAGACTATCAAGTATGTTATACATTGCTCCCCCTCGCTTCCCTGTATCTGAACTATGAGTATCAGATTCTCCAAGCCCTCCTTCCTCATTACATATCCCAGGAACTTCAGCTGTCTTTTTCTGATGTGAAGTATTAGTTTTCTTTTCGTTTCCATCCTCTATCTGACCTGTGAGTATCAGATTCTCCAAGCCATCCTTCCTCATTACATGTCCCAGGAACTTCAGCTGTCTTTTCCTGATGTTAAGTATTAGTTTCCGTTTCGTTTTTCTCCTCTATCTGACCTGTGAGTATCAGATTCTCCAAGCCCTCCTTTTTTATTACATGTCCCAGGAACTTCAGCTGTCTCTTCCTGATATTAAGTATAAGTCTCCTTTTCGTTTCCATCCTCGCCAAAACCTCGTCGTTGCTCACATGCTCGGTCCATGGTATCCTCAGTATCCTTCTGTAGAACGTGGCTTCAAGTCTTTGACAAGATTATCCAGCATTCACTGCTGTATTGAAGAACAGACATCACATAAGCAAACTCTTCTTTGTTTCCAGTGTAATTTTCTTGTCTCTTAATACTCTACTCAGCTCCTGGAATGCAACCCTGTGCTTTTGAATCTCAGGAATATAAATGTATAGAAACTGCTGTGACCACAAAGTGAGGGGTCCGTTTGTATATTGATTGTAATATGGAATTGATCCCCCACTTTATATCCAGTATGTTTCTGTAGAACCACATTTCGGTTATTTCAAGTCTTTCCTTCATCTCTGATGAGATTGTCCAGCATTCACTGCCATATTGAAAAACAGACATCACATAAGCAAACCAGTACACTCTTCTTTGTTTCTAGCGAAATTTTCCTGTTTCTTAATACTCTACTAAGCTTCTGGAATAGATCCTTAGCCATGCCGATTCGCCTTCGGATCTTAGTGTCGCCCTTTCCGTTCTCTGTTAGAACACTTCCCACTTGCCTCCCAGAGAGTAAAACACTACGCCTCCTTGGTCTCACTTTCAGCGGACCTCATGTGGAATGAGTATATCGAATCCATTGCTAAATCCGCTGCTATGAAAGTCGGTTTTCTGTGCAGGGCCCGGAAGTTTTTTCGGTTTGAAACTATCCTGCACATATATAAATCTACCATCCGCCCGTGCATTGAATCCTGCTGCCACATCTGGTCGGGTGCCCCCGCTATTCTCCTCGGGATTCTTGACAAAGTACAATGGAGAGTCTGTAATGTGACCGATACCGACTTGGCAGACCGCCTGCAGACTCTCTCTCTCACCGGCGCGACGTGGCTTCCCTGTGTCTCTTCTATAAATACTTTCACGGCTTCTGCTCCGATGAACTTAGATCACTGGTGCCCCCTAGATACGAATTTGCACGAGATACTAGCTTAGCAACTAGATCCCACCCTTTTACAGTGAAACCGATAAAATGTAACTGCAATTTCTACTCCAACAATTTCTTTCTCGCACTTCCCGACTGTGGAATTCCCTTCCACATGATTGCTTCCCCGACGGCTACAATCTCCAGGAGTTTAAATGTAAGGTCAATAGACACCTCCTAACACACTAACTCGCATCCATTCTTTGAAACACTCATCCCATCTACCCAACCCTCCGCCTCGGTATCCTTACCCATCTATCACTCTCCTTCTGACATTTCCTATATCTAACCACTCCTTCACTTTACCTTCCCCTATATAACCCCATGCGCAATAGTGGCAGTGGAATGCCTTGCTTGGGGTGAAATGATTAAAAAAAAAAAAAAAAGGATTTATATTTCTGTACCTGCTTGATTTTAGTATCCCCAGCCTGGGATTTTGGGCGTGTTTTTTTTTATATATATATATATATACTGATGACCATGTTGGGTATCGAACTGATTGCATTGGCGGCCTTCAAGGAATCGAACATATATGTGTAGCAATCTTACTGGAGACTTTAGCCAAGGGTTCTAACTGGTGATCTGTTTGTTAGTCGAAAACACCGTCTGATCTGGCGTCTTCTGAAATATGCCAATCGTTCATATTTTTAATTTTATGATTTAAACAGATTTTTTTTCTTTTTATAAACGAGAAGAGATTAATTATATAAATAAATGTAATCACACAGAAAATATAACCAATTAAATTGTAAAAGTACTTAGAAGGTTCATATTTTTGGACTCTAAGGGTCGTGTTGGCATTATTTAGGTATTATTTTTATTTTTATTTTTTTACTTATAATGATTTCAAAAGCAGATTTCAGGATTACGAACGATAATGGTTAATTGTTCAGTTAAAACTCCCAAAATATAGAACCGAAACAAAATTTCTTCAATAATGCCGCTTTTTTTTATGGTACATATTAACATTCTTCGGATATTAGAAAGCACAAGTCCTTACAAGAAAAAATATGGTTCTACAGAAGGTTGATGAGAATACCATGTACTGAACATCTGCGAAATGAAATTACAAAGAAAACATTACTGAACTGTTATGTAATATTAGTCCTCTTATCAGATTCTTCTTTTATGAGCCGTATGCGATCATGGCTCTCCACAATTTCCTATCCTTTGAAGCACTTCGTAAATTTTGTCTTTTTCTTATCTCTCTTAAACCTTGTTCCATTTTCCATCAACTCAAGCTCTTTCTTCTTCTATGTGCCATGTCTATTGAGAGCTTAGGCGATCATGGCTCTCCACAATTTCCTGTGATTTGACGCTCTTAATAAATTTGTGTCTTTCTGATTTTTCTCCTAAACTTTCTTCCACCATCCATTAAATCAAGATCTTTTTTCTTCTATGTGCCGTGTCCATTCAGGGCATAGGTGATCATGGCTCTCCATAATTTCCTGTAATTTGACGCACTTAATAAATTTCAATTCTTTGTGATGTTACAAATACGTGTCTTTCTTTTTTTATTTATTCATTTTTTTTTTTTTGCTTATAATTTCTCGAAAACTTATCCGCTGATCACGTGTTCAGTCCCTGGTATTCTCACCATCTTTCTGTAGAACAACTTTTCTGTCCCCTCAACTCTCTTCTCAGTCTGTGGCGAGATTTTCCCTGATTCATTGTAATATAAGAGGACTGTTAAGTTGAATAATATTTCAGTAGTGTTTTCTTCGTAACTTCGTTTTGTCGCATGTTCGCTACATGGTATTCTCATCATCCTTCTGTAGAGTCACATTTCTGAAGCTTCAAGTCTCTCTTTTATCTGTGAGGAGAGCTTCAGCATTCACTGTCCTAGAGGAAAACTGATACTATGCAACACTTCAGTACTCTTTGTTTCTAACGAAATTTTTCAATTTCTTAATACTTTACTTAGCTTTTGGAAGATAACTTTCTCTATCACACTGCGTCTTCGGATTTCAGTCTCGTACTTCCGTCCTGAATTAAAATACATACCAAATTCTTTTAACAGTAAATTCGTATTGTTATATTAAGTATGAACAGAACAGTTTAATAAGTCGTTAATTATTAAAAAGTTCTTGAATTGCTCGCTAAATATAGAACAGAAATTTTCGCAACTGCGACTTTCTGTTAATTACCATTTATCCCATGAGCGCGTGTGGTCCTTTGATTGTTGAACACTAGAAAAGCTGACGGGTTTTCGCTACATATCTGGGTTGAAATTCGGAGTGGGGATTCATTCATGCATAGTGGTTATTCATCAAGTAGGTTTAATGGAGCACATCCGTCTCTAATAATAAATGTTCCCTGTTTAGGATGTGGTTTCCGGCTTTCTCTTTTCCAATCCTTTCACTCTTTTCGTTTTTTATCTTTTTCAATTGGAGTAGATGGACTAAACTATCGCCCGGTTCACACTCCACCCACGTCTATTGAACAGGTGAAGAGACTCATACCTTGTTCCTTTTTTAGAATGTAGTTCCCTGCTTTCTCTTTTCCAATCTTTTCACTCTTTTAGTTTTTTAGTTTTTTTCAATTGGAGTAGATAGACTAAACTATCGCCCGGTTCACACTCCACCCACGTCTATTGAACAGGTGAAGAGACTCATCCCTTGTTCCCTTTTTAGGATGTAGTTCCGGGCTTTCTCTTTTCCAATCTTTTCACTCTTTTCCTTTTTTATTTTTTTTAATTGGAGTAGATAGACTAAACTATCGCCCGGTTCACACTCCACCCACGTCTATTGAACAGGTGAAGAGACTCATCCCTTGTTCTATGCTTGAATATGTTCTTTTGTAGATACAAACTAATTAACCATTTTAAATAGTCTGTAAAAGGTTGATATACCATAAAGAACGAATCAATAGAAAAAGTTTATAGCCTGACAAAAATATAAATGCAATTAGACACACCCATACAAGAAAAGGATGTTACGGAATAGGACTCAGCGTACTTCCAGTTCTTCCCTACTACGGTGACAATGGACTACTTTTGCTTATAAATATGACAAGTAGCCATATTGGAGTAGGATTCGAGGAGTATTTTTTATTCAAGTATTTTTCGTTTTATACATGAGTATTTAATAAAATCTTTCTACTTTGTTTACTTAGTCCTTCGATACTTTCTCTAACTTCTTCTTTTATATGCCTTGTCCCTTCAGGACGTAGGCGATAATGGCCTTCCACGTCTCCCTATCCCTGGTGGCTCTTAGCACGCCTTCTCCTGTTACACCATGCAACCTCCGTTCTGTCATCCACCTCCTAAGGCCCTTCAAATATGTTATCCGCTGCTTTCCTCTGTCTCTTTTACTCTCTATCTGGCCTGTAAGTATCAGGTTCTCCAATCCCTCCTTCCTCATTGCATGTCCCGGGAACATTAGTTGTCTCTCCTTGATGATCAGTATTAATTTCATTTTCGTTTCCATCCTTCCCAAAACCTCGTCATTGCTCACATGCTCGGTCCATGATATCCGCAGCATCCTTCTGTAGAACTGCATTTAAGTTCCTTCAAGTTTTTTTCGTCTTTGATGATTTTGTCCAGCATTCACTGGCATATTGAAGAACTCACATCACGTAGCGATCCAGTACTCTTCTTTTCGTTTCTAGTGAAAGTTTCCTGTCTCTTAATTCTTTACTTAGCTTCTGGAACGCGACCTTCGACATGTCAATACGCCTTCCTCTAACTATGCCTTCCTAATTCTCGGCTATTTTGAACAAAGGCAACATTACAACAATAAATCAATTGAAACTTATTAATATATTTATAAACACACACACACACACACACACACACACACACATATATATATATATATATATATATATATATATATATATATATATCCGAATGAATACAGAACGAAGAAAAAAATTTTTTACAACGTCCAAAACATTAATTTAAAACAGTGCTCGATATATAATATATCGATCTGTGAATATTTATTATAAATTATATTTTAGAACATGTACAGAATTCTCTCTCTCTCTCTCTCTCTCTCTCTATATATATATATATATATATATATATATATATATGTCCACTACAATTGTACATTTGTTTCGACATTGAAACTACAATGTCTCATCAGGCGGTGTGGACAGGAATGGAAAGCCTCTTTTCTTATATTTGGTCAGTTGTGTTTGGGATGTTGGTGGGGGTTAGTGATAAGGGAATAAGTCTTGTATATATATATATATATATATATATATATATATATATATATATATATACATTATATTGTGTGTGTGTGTGTGTGTGTGTGTGTGTGTTTTCTTTGGAAATTTCATGTGCTCTTTCTATCGCGTTTGATATAAATTATCAGCTTCAAAATGGACTGTGGAAATTTCCGAATCATCTTAATAACTTGCCGCTTTGTGTGATAATATCGCTTTTTTTTCTTTTTTTTTTACTTTTTTCTTTTATCGACGGCTGGCGTCAAAGAAATTTCTGATTTTATTTCAACTGTGAATGAAAATTGAAGACGAGCCAGGCGAAATGATCTATTACTGGAAAAAGTAATAACGAAGGAAATGACAGAAAGAAAGAAAGAAAGAAAGAAAGAAAGAAAGAAAGAAAGAAAGAAAGAATGGAAGAAAAGAAGGAAGGAAGGAAGAAAGAAAATAGACAAAGGAAAGAAAAAAGAAGAAAACAAAGAAAGAATAGTTAAACCAAAAGAAGGAAAGAAAGAAAGTATGAACAAACGGAAAGTAAGAATGAAGGAAAGAAATGATGAGTGCAAGAAAAGAAAAGAAAGAAAAAAATAGACAATCGGAGAGAAAGTAAGAAAGAAAGAAAGTAAGAAAGAAGGAAAGAAAGAAAGAAGCAAATTGGAAAGAAAGAAGGAAAGTATAAACAAACTGTAAGTAAAAAAGAAGGAATGAAGTGATAAAATCAAGAAAAGAAAGCAAGAAAGAAAGCAAGAAAGAAAGCAAGAAAGAAAGAAAGAAAGAAGCAAATTGGAAAGAAAGAAGGAAAGTATAAACAAACTGTAAGTAAAAAAGAAGGAATGAAGTGATAAAATCAAGAAAAGAAAGAAAGAAAGAAAGCAAGAAAGAAAGCAAGAAAGAAAGAAAGAAAGAAAGAAAGAAGCAAATTGGAAAGAAAGAAGGAAAGTATAAACAAACTGTAATTAAAAAAGAAGGAATGAAGTGATAAAATCAAGAAAAGAAAGAAAGAAAGAAAGCAAGAAAGAAAGCAAGAAAGAAAGAAAGAAAGAAGCAAATTGGAAAGAAAGAAGGAAAGTATAAACAAACTGTAAGTAAAAAAGAAGGAATGAAGTGATAAAATCAAGAAAAGAAAGAAAGAAAGAAAGCAAGAAAGAAAGCAAGAAAGAAAGAAAGAAAGAAAGAAGCAAATTGGAAAGAAAGAAGGAAAGTATAAACAAACTGTAATTAAAAAAGAAGGAATGAAGTGATAAAATCAAGAAAAGAAAGCAAGAAAGAAAGCAAGAAAGAAAGCAAGAAAGAAAGAAAGAAAGAAGCAAATTGGAAAGAAAGAAGGAAAATATAAACAAACTGTAATTAAAAAAGAAGGAATGAAGTGATAAAATCAAGAAAAGAAAGAAAGAAAGAAAGCAAGAAAGAAAGCAAGAAAGAAAGAAAGAAAGAAGCAAATTGGAAAGAAAGAAGGAAAGTATAAACAAACTGTAAGTAAAAAAGAAGGAATGAAGTGATAAAATCAAGAAAAGAAAGAAAGAAAGAAAGCAAGAAAGAAAGCAAGAAAGAAAGAAAGAAGCAAATTGGAAAGAAAGAAGGAAAGTATAAACAAACTGTAAGTAAAAAAGAAGGAATGAAGTGATAAAATCAAGAAAAGAAAGAAAGAAAGAAAGCAAGAAAGAAAGCAAGAAAGAAAGAAAGAAAGAAAGAACAGAAAAACGTCGAGTAAAAAAGGAAAGTTGTGACGAAAGTGATCAAGTCATAAACGCAGTGATAAATAATCTAAACATAAAAATAAATATAAGAAAATAAACCGAAAAGTGACAGGAGAGAAACATAGGGGGGAGGAATTAAAACAGGGTCAAAATTAGTGAAAGCGAGAGCTAAGTCAGAAGGAAGAATGAAAGAAGTAAGTTTATATAACGAAAGAAAGAAGAGGTAAGTAGAAAGAAAGAAAGTGTTATGGGATCCCCCCTTTGTGCATAATAATGGACTCGCCTGAGTAACCATATAATCCTGAGAGAACAGCTGTAAGGAGTTGAGTTGTTTAAACCTTTTTTTGGGAGGGGGGGGTCATCCCCCTCCCACTCCCATCATTTCATTCTTCATTAAATCTTTTAATATTATGTATTATATTGCATACAAACACATTTTTATTGTCATGGGTTTTTCCCCCGTTTTTAGGTGTCCTTCGTAAATATGTGGTATTATGGTGTATGAAGGTCTGGTAGATGATGGATGGGTTCTTGTGGTGATAGAGCAAATTGTAATGAGTGAATGGGTCGTGATAGTGTTTAGCTAGGTATAGGATAGTTAAGTGAGAACCAACCTCTACCCCTCCCCATGTTCGGCCTTGTGCCATAATTTGTATTTTTAATGCAAATAAATATTGAGTAGTTCAGACCTTGTGTCACATCTAGCCTTGCGTGGGAAGGTTAGTAAATACCGTTGAGTTGTTTAGTTGGCGAGAGAGTTTAGTTTGTTGGATCTGGAATAGCAGTTGCTCTGAGCTCTACTCAGCTAAAATAAGTTACCCGGACATACTATTTCACTACAAGACTGTATATATATTTTTTCTACTAATAGTATTCCTAAATTGACTAACCCGTGTTCCAGTTTGTATATTTTTGTTCAATATAACTTATATTTTCTATCTCCATATCTGTTTTTGTTATTTATTATTTTGTGTGGTTCCTCACCCAGAATCCGCAAAAGAAAGAAAGAAAGAAAGAAAGAATTTAAAAAGGGTAAATGAAAGAAAGGAAGAAAAAAGAGATTTGTCGAATGAAATGAAGAACGGAAAAAGAAATACGTGGAATGAAATGAAAAAAAGAAAAGGTGTGATTAAAAAGAATGAAATAAAGAAAGAAAAATATAAGGAAACAAAAAGGAATAACAGGTAAATGAAAATAGAGAAAAAAGAAAGAAGGAAAGATAAAGAAAGACGTGAAAGACGAAGTAAGTGAATAAGTAAGAAGATGTGTGTGGAAATAAAGAAAAAAATAAGTGGTATGTGTAAATGAATAAAGAAAAAAGGAAGGAAGGAAGAAAGGAAGGAAAGAAGGAAGGAAGGAAGGAAGGAAGGAAGGAAGGAAGGAAGGAAGGAAGGAAGGAAGGAAGGAAGGAAGGAAAGAAGGAAAGAAGGAAGGAAGGAAAGAAGGAAGGAAAGAAAGAAGGAAGGAAGGAAGGAAAGAAAGAAGGAAGGAAGGAAGGAAAGAAAGAAGGAAGGAAGGAAGGAAGGAAGGAAAGAAGGAAGGAAGGAAGGAAGGAAAGAAAGAAGGAAGGAAGGAAGGAAAGAAAGAAGGAAGGAAGGAAGGAAGGAAAGAAGGAAGGAAGGAAGGAAGGATAAAGAAAGAAAGAAAGATTATTTGCGCGAAAAAAATTAAGAAAAATATAGAAAGAAAGTAAAATAAATGAAATTAATAAAGAAGTGAATAAAAAGAGTATATGAAAAAAAAAATAAAAAAATAAAAAATTAAATACGCAATACGGCAAACCAGAAGGACTCACACGATGGCAGAAGATTCCCTCAATAAAAATAATAACACAAGCATTAAATTGTAAAGAATTGTGATTAAAAAAAAAAAAAAAAAAAAAAAAACGGGTTAGGGCTTTTTTTTTAACAAGATGAGCAAAACAGGGCTATAAATGTGGCGGGAACGGACTGTCACATGCGAGAAAGAAAGGATAAATCGCAAACAATGACGAACCACGTTTTCGGCCGTCATGCCTCATGAATTTAATATCTATGGAAGAAATGGTACCGCCCACTAATTATTCACAAAAGCTTCATATTGAACGCAAAACAGAATTCTTCATGGAGTTATCAAATGCACCGTTGTTCTTCGGGATTCATTTTGAAACATTCTTAAGTGTTGCAGCTGCTTTGGTTTGTATCCATCCGAAACGTCAATAAGTGCGTACTTAGGCACAAAAAAATACGTTTATAGACATTGATAATGCGTAAGTACAATTGAGTCAAGAATAACATATTCGCTCTAATTCAGCCGACAGCCAAGAGCCGATGCTAGCTAACCGCTATCTTACACTAGCTATGTTTAGTAAGACACAAGACAACATATTTGGAGTGTCCAGAGAAAATAAAACATTTGTGGAAATCGAAAATCATTTTGATAGCGAGTTAGATTTTCAGTTTTTGGCATGACAAGCCAAGATAATCCTAAAGTAAGCCATATATATTGTTAAATATAACAAACAATGACAGTCTGTTATGTTTATTCATGAGCTGTTTTAAACATCGTATTTTGGCTTTAATTTCAGATGAAAATAAAGACAAAAATTATTCCAATATTTGAATATTTTGTTATTATGCTGATTCTGAAAATGGCTCATGTGAGCCAAAAGTTTAGAACCAGCATAAAAAATATCCAAATGTTGGACAATTTTTGTCTTTATTGTCACCTGAAATTAAAGCCAAAATTCGATATTTAGAACGGCTCTTGATTAAACATAATAGACATTCATTTAATAATATTTATTTAGAAAATTATCTGCTGCCTCAATACACTATATATATACTGGGCGTGTATAATGATAATATACGCGCTAAAAAGTCTGCCTTCTTCGACCGAACGCCTGTAGCCCGGAGGTAGAGTCGCCGACTGACGCCAATTCGGTCGGCTCTCAATCTTGGGTTAAAAGGCAATCGGAGTCTAACCCTACTGATGAGCTGTGATACAGCGAAACAGATATGTCTGCAGATGACTATATATTTATATATATATATATAGTCTCGTTTCTAGAGACTTTCAATTTAACAAAGATCGAATGTACCAACAAACGATGTTTAAATGTTTCGTAAACCTCGTCTGGGATACCTGCTGGGTCTGAGCCGGTAGGTATCCCACGGCATCACAGCGTTTTTGCGTTTTTCCGGTCGTCATCATGCTGCTTCGACAAGGTTTACTAAACATTTAAACATTGTTTGTTGGTACATTCGATATTTGTTAGATTCCAAGTCTCTAGAAACGAGACTAAAAATAAATATGCAGTGCTTACTTAAGAAACGAAAAGGTGTAATATGGACATTGTTTCTCTATCTGAAACAAGATTTTTCAGTGAAATACATTCCACCGAACCCTCTGGTGTTTGCACCTTTTACCTGAGTTGGAAAGTCGTGTGTTGTAAGAAGCTGGAATTGTTTCGGCCATAAAAACATCATTTGTAGACAGGCTAGACCAGCTTTTCTATGACGTAATTGACCGTTTGATTTTGATGATGGTTTCTTTGATCAAGAACTGGTAAATTATCAGTATATATGCTCAGACCATCTATACCGGAAAAGATGATAAGTTGGTATTCTACCTCTCCTTGTGAGAGATATTGTTTAAAGTATCCGCAGTAGATACAGTCGTTGTCCTGGGTGACATGGGTAGCTAACGACAGACACGGGTTTGGAAAGTTTAACTAATAGTAACGACCTTCTCCTGCCTCAGACGTGCGTGGAACTTTATCTGTTCATTGCTAGTATTATGAAATCCGACAAAATCATAGAATAATTAAAGAACAGGGAGAAAAACCGCCTTTAATCAAACATGTTTTACTATATTAAATTCCTTCTATATATATATATATATATATATATATATATATATATATATATATATATATATATATATATATATATATATATATATATATATATATATATATATATATATCGTTCATTCAGCAATGAATTAGAACACTCTCAGCTATTGGGCGTGTATACCCGCTAAAAAGTCTGCCTCCTTCTACCGAGTGTCCGTAGCTCAGAGGTAGAATCGCCGACTGACGCCAATTCGGTTGGGTTTCAATCCTGGGTAAAAAGCAATCGGTGTCTAACAATATTGATTGGCTGTGATACAGCGAAACAAATCTGTCTGCGGATGACTATATATATATTGTTTTGGGATCTCCCCTTTGTATATGATAATGGACTCGACTGAGAGTGCATATAATACAACGAAACAGATCTGTCTGCGGATGACTATATATATATAGGGAGGGAGAGAGAGAGAGAGAACTATCCCGTTTATTTCGACGTATGAGGATCCGACAAACAGTATTTATGCTTGCGTCGTATGTTGACGCTTCAGTCGCGCTAGTGACCTGCATACAAGTCTGCATATCGTGCAACAACGAAGATCTGCGGACGTAGTCACAGGCATATTTACTGACTCTTTTCACTGTTGTCTGTTTCTTTCTCTGTCAGTCTGTCTGTGACTCTCTGTATATATATATATATATATATATATATATATATATATATATATTGTTTATTGGCCTCAGTGTATATCAAAATCACTGTTGACATTCTGATTAATACATGCGGATGCGTGTGATTCGTTTCTAATTTATCACTTGATAAAAAACATCTAAAAAAAAAATCACGTATAATCTTCTTCAGATAAAAAATTAAAATGAAAAGTCCGGTATAGAAAAGCAAAATATGTTTCACGTATGATCTTCCTAAGTGAAAATCGCTAATGGTTTAAAATAATAAAAACGTTATTTTCAGTGAAAGTTTGCAAAATTCAAGAAACAGTTTTACTTAATCATTGTTTATGTATGGATGTATGGATGTGCGCTGTGGTATCGGAACGAGAAATCGGGGAGACGAGTTCGAATTTCAGTTGAATTCCTTGCATTCACTTACGCGCAAATACCGTTGGTAGAGGTATTAATCCGTCTCTTCCCTCCAGTTATGGATTGAATAATAGGACAGATTGGGTTCTATAGCCTTGATGGGCAACCAGTCTATTGCAGAAAGTAATGGCAACCTACTGCGGGATAATCTTCTGCCCAGTCAGTTATGTCTCTTTCGAGACATGATCGGCCAAAGCGTGTATCACGTAAGGCACTTAACTGACTGACTGAATATAATAGATGAAAACATGATTAAGGCTTCTACTAGGTGCATAAAGTGGGGGGTCAGTTGTATATTGTTATGAAGTAATAAACTGATCCCCCACTAATTACTACTTAATAATATAATACATCTCTTCCCCCTCTAGCTATGAATCAAATAATTGGACAAATTGATTTCTCTAGCCTTGGCTGACAACCAGTCTACCGCAGAAAGTAATGGCAACTTACTGCGGGATAATCTTCTGTCCAGTCAGCCATGTATCTTTCAAGACATGATCGCCCAAAGCGTATACCACGTATGGCACTTAACTGACTGACTGAATATAATAGTTAAAAACATGATTAAGGCTTCTACTGGGCATAAAGTGGGGGGTCAGTTGTATATTGTTATGAAGTAATAAACTGATTACCCACTAATTACTACTTAATAATATAATACATCTCTTCCCCCTCTAGCTATGAGTCAAATAATTGGACAAATTGATTTCTATAGCCTTGGATTGCAACCGTCTACCGCAGAAAGTAATGGCAACTGCGGGAAAATCTTCTGCCTAGTCAGTCATGTATCGAAAGAGACATGATCGCCCAAAGCGTGTATCATGTATGGTTTTTTTTATGTATGCGGTGTATAAGACTATAAAAATAATTTACGAAACGTTATTTTCCTTATAAAATTAATCATGCCGTTCAGAAAGAACAAACGGTCAGAGTTCCGATAGAGGACAACCTTGTCGGACACTTTGCTTTCGGGCGGAGAGGAACACAGACGAGGCTTCGTCTCGTCTAGGGAAAATTTAACAAGTGCCCAACTGACTCCTTACTATCTTTGACAACCACTCAACCCCTAGCGTACTCTTTATAGGCAGGATTAGACGTATACATCTGGCAATTCCATTCTTATGTGGTCCACAACAAATTGTTATCGCTCTTTCTAGTTTTGACAAGTGGATCCTTCCTAACTTTCGTTTGAATTAGTGTTTAATGCTAATATATTTGTTTTATCATTATTTTCTCTCCAAGTTACATGTGCTATTCATTTCATTTGTTGCTGCTTTTGAAAGTCCTCAAATAATGTGCTATTCCGTTATTTGGTATAGTTCTTTCTTTCTGATTCTGTATCTCAAGTCTACGGAATCTGTCGAAGGACAGTCCTCGTCAAGACAACATCATCATCATTTATCTATCATACCCAGATGGTGCATAGGGCAGCAACTTTTTGTTGCTGTAACAAACTGTTTTTTACGGGACAGGGTTGTTAGCCCTGAACCCAACCCCCAAACCTGGAGGACCGATGGACCATTCTTGGTCCTTATGTTTACAGCACCTGGTATTCCCAAATGGTCACCCAGCTATGTACTGACCAGGCTCGATCGGACGGGAACCGGTGTATTCAACACGATATAGCCGTAGACCCCTCGTCAAGAGGCACAGCGTTAATTCGTTTGAATCGATTTTTCATCAATGACCTGAGACAACAAACCACGCTATTAAGTCGTCTATTTTCTGTTTCACTTACTGAATCATTTTTTTTTCCTTGGTTTTATTTATTACATTTAAAAGTTTTTCCATGTTTGTTTGATATTCTGTCTTTATTACGTCCATCTGTCGGTTGTGATATTATATAACTTATATCACTTGTCCCGTTTAGCATTTCACAGCAATGTCTACTCAGAAAAATAGGATAACAATCAAGAGTTTCTTTCTTTATTCCGTTACTCTCTACATATGTTCTCTTCTACCCCAAAACAACGTCGCTTACTCTCCCTCTTTCCGTGTGTTCATACTTTATGACGATGTACCCCAAGATTAGAACGACACTTGGCTCCAACGAGACGCACTGTCTTCTCACACACCGTAACGATTCTTTCCCCGAAAGACGGTCAGTCGGGAAAGGATACGTGCGGGAATTTTGCATACCGACGGCGCGTGGTCCCCTGAGTGGCGACTGTCCAGAACAGCCGTATAACTGGTGTGGTTCTGTGAATCATGATTAACATGACGGCATGCCTAATATGGAAACGAGCCTCGTTCTCTCGTCTTTATGACAAACGACAAATATCGTTCACAAAACACACACACACACTCTCTCTCTCACACACACACTCTCTCTCTCTATCTATCTATCTATCTCTCTTTCTCTCTCTACGCGAAAAGCAGGCTATCTGATATAAAAAGGTCATATTTTTATATTTTTTTTACTCTTAGCTAAGCTGAATATTAATAAAGATTAGTTTTTTTTAACTATTTTCTTTCTTTCTGGTTGTGATCACCTCTTGAATAACAGATTATTGAAGGTCCTGAAATCCTATATCAAATATCAGTCAGTTAAGGGCTATACGTGATACATGGGTGGGTGATCATGTCTTGAAAGGGACATGATTGATTGCGCAGAAAATTTTCCCGCAACAGGTCGCCAACCAAAGCTATAAAACCCAATCTGTTCTGCTATTTAACCCATAGCTGAAAGGAGAAAAGACGGATTTATACCTTTCCAATGGATATTTGCGCGTAAGTGAATGCAACGAATTCGACTGGAATTCGAACTTGGCTCTCTGATTTCTCGTTCCGAGACGATAGCCACTGCATCACAAGCCATATGAAAAGTAGCTGAATGAAAAAGAGCGCAAAACGTAACGTGCGTTGTAGTGTAATGGATATCAACTCGGAATCAGAAGACGGAGAGCCGAGTTCGAATTCCAGTTGAATAGGGATATAAACGAAACGTATATTTCATTTTTATTCCGAAGAAATTTAATAATAAGTGAGAAATTGAAAAATGTTTACCTTAGAATATGGTTAAAAAGTGAGTCAGTCAGTTAAGTGCCATTCGTGATACACGCTTGGGCGATCATGTCTCTCAAGAGACATGACTGACTGGGCAGAAGATTAGCCCGATTAGGTTGCCATTGAATTCTGCGGTAGACTGGTTGCCAGCTAAGGCTGGCGGCTATAGAACCCAATCTGTCCTGTTATTTAACCCATAACTGGAAGGAATAGACGGATTAATGCCTTTCCCAATGGTATTTGCGCGTAAGTGAACACAATGGATTCAACTGGAATTCGAACTCGGCTCCCAGGTTTCTCGTTCCGAGCCGATATCCACTGTACCACAACGCACAAGACTCTTCTTAAAAAAAAAAATATTTATTAGCTTATATATATCTAATAATTTGTTTTATATTATGAAAGAATAATAGTTAAATGGATATCAAAATAATTAAATTGATATTTAAATTTTTAATAATTAAATAGACATTTTTAAAAATTGTATTATGATATTAAGAATTGTATTAGAATATGATAATAATTTAATAGATTTTATAAATATAATAAAATGAATTTTAAAATTTTTAATAATTAAATATATATTAAAAATTGTTATTTACAAATTAAGAATTTTGGAAAAATTAGAATGAAATGCATTTAAAATCGAAATAAAAATAGTATAGTTACACTCAAAGGTCCCTTTAAGTGAGATCAAAAATATAAAATGTTTCCTTTTCTTTTTTTTTCTTTTTTTTGTTTTAGAAAATTATGAGATACAGAGAAAACTAAAAGGAAAAAAAATTGTAACAATAATGCATACATCAACAGAGATGCTGTCTAGTCAGAGGCTTTGAAATCGGCTGACCCTTTGCCCTTAAGATTGAAAGAAAAAATCATGTATTACCAAAAATATAACCTTTTTTTTTTCAAATTTAAAGTGAATCTCTATTCTGATTAGTTCAATTGAACACACATAAATTTTCATGTTTCTCGCATCGATAAATAACAAACGTATTGTTTTTTATATTCAAATGAAAATCATTTTCACAACAATAATCTAACATTGCCTGATGACAAGGTAAAAATATCGAAACATAGAAATTTCTGTGTCGCAAAGTAAACTAAATTAATTTTAAATAATAAAAAAAAAAGTTAATTATATTATGCTGTATAATATTTGTTATATTGAGCACTTTTATTAAAAAAAATGCCTGAAAACTCGGAATTGTAAACCTGTTTTGGACTGGACGACGTGGTAGTAATTTGAAAATGGAGTCACCATTATAAAGTAGATTGGTTGTCCATTCCACCACATAATATCTATCTATCTATCTATCTATCTATCTATCTATCTATCTATCTATCTATCTATCTATGCCAGTCTGTTCTTATCTATCTATCTATCTATCTATCTATGCCAGTCTGTTCTTATCTATCTATCTATCTATCTATCTATCTATCTATCTATCTATCTGAGTCTGTTAATGTGTAGCTATCTATTTATCTATCTGTTTGCGGAGATAACGTATTTGTTAATTTATCGTAAGTTCTTTTCTTTCACGACAAGAATTTTTTATAAAGAGATCAAATTTCTGACATTTAAAAGTCCGCAAAGATTCCTGGCAACATTTGATTTGCTGTCTATACAATTCCTTCGCCAACATTTTTCCCGGTTGGTCAATGTCTTCGTCTCACGTAATCATCTTCTCCAAGAATAAGCTTTGTGAATTTCTCTTAACTGCCGAGATCGATATTAAGAAAGTAAATCTCTATTGTTTCAAAGTTATTCCTGGTATATAAACGCATGCAAATTATACAACCTTGAATAAATGCAAATCTGATTCCGTTCAAAGAAGAGAGCGCTTACACAAGGATGAAAAATAAAGTTTACCTGGGATCTTCATTCGTGGAAAATAGAATAGAAAAGGGCGGGATTTTGAAAGTTTCTTCGCCTCGTTTTCACTTACCTAAAACGGAACAAAGAAATAACAAATGTAAGAACGACAGGGTTTTAAAATTTTCCAAAAAAATAAAAAATAAATAAAGAAATAAATGAATATTAAATGCAAGTAAAAATGCAAAAGAAAAAAGTAAACTGTAAGAATACAGAAGACGGTTATCTCCCTTTCGCAAAGATAATCACGTGGGTGGGTCATGTGACAATCGATTAGTGACGTCACTACATCAGTGACCAAAGCGGCAATCAAATATCAGTTCGTATAGGAAAAAGGTTGATTTCATTAACCTGGGAAACCTTACGGACCCCTACGGACCGGGAAGAGATTAACTCTGCTTCTCTTGCTGCTTACAAGTCCATGGTGCCGTCTTTCTTTGAGAATATATCTTTCCTTGATATAGAAAAACCTTCAACTCTCAGTACTCAATTTGGGAAAACCCAAGACCCGATGTTCCCCGTTAGGTGGGAGTATATTCTCGCCTGGGACATATGTGAATCTGACCTGTTTGAATCTGAAGTCCTAAACATGGCTTCTCTTGACACAAAAATATCCCCATATTATATAGAAGGACCTTCTTTTTTGTTTCCTCTTACACTCTGCTTTATTGTGTACACTACTGACCATAATTATTAGGCCACCCCACTGTTTTAAAAAAATGATGTATTTCATACTATTTTTTGTATTTATTGCCAAGTGAATAATTGTAAATGAAAATAGAATGGTTCTTTTGTTATTAATACTTTGCAAAATTTTACAAGGCCAATAACGACAATTTACCCATCGCACACTATAGATTTGCTAGTTATATATATATATATAAATATATATATATATGTGTATATATATATATATGTATATATATATATATGTATATATATATATATGTATATATATATATATGTATATATATAAATATATATATATATGTATATATATATGTATATATATAAATATATATATATGTATATATATACATATATATGTATATATATATATATATATGTACATGTATATATATATATATATATATATATATATATGTTGGAGAATTTTTGTCTTTATTTTCAACTGAAATTAAAGCAAAAATACGACGTTTAGAACGGCTCATGTTTAAACATAATAGACATTCATTGTCTCTTATATTTGATAGCATATGTCTAGAAAATATATATATATATATATACATGTATATATATATATATATATATATACATGTATATATATATACATGTATATATATATATATATATATATATATACATGTATATATATATACATGTATATATATATATATATATATATATATATACATGTATATATATATACATGTATATATACTACCGGCCATAATTATTAGGCCACCCCAGTGTTTTAAAAGAAATTATGTATTTCATACTATTTTTTGTACTTCTTGCCAAGTGAATAATTGTAACTGAAAATAGAATGGTTCTTGTGTTAATACTGCGCAATAACATGTGCATCAAATGAATTTATAAATATTTAATAATTACCTATATTGCAGTTTCATCAATGAAAGAATGAATAAAATTTAGGGTGATTCGGATGAGTGACAATAACAAAAGAATCATTCTATTTTCATTTAGAATTATCCACTTAAAAATAGTAGAAAATGCATCATTTCTTTTAAAAAATTGGGGCGACCTAATAATTATGTGTATTTATTTTGTAAACTTACAAACTTACAAAATTATGGCACAAGGCCGAAAAATGGGGAGGGGGAACAAAACTCGGGTTGGTCTACAGATACTCTATCCTATATCTAGCTAATCAGATTCGCGACCCATACATACGTTACAATGATTCTCATTCACCATAAAAATTTGTCCATCAACACTCATACTTGTCGTGCACCAAAATACCGCAAAAACATACCGAGGACCTACAAAACGCCCCAAATGTACATAAAAATTTGTGGTTTGTACAATAAATTACAAAAATAACTTTAAAAATTTTTCATGAAATGACATGATGGGAAGGGGTTATGAAGAAACAAAAAATCCCAAAACAAAACAATTTCAAATGAATATATATACATCGTGTTAGTAAGACCCAAACACACCCTCATAATTAAAGAGGCCGCTGTATTCTGCCTTAAAAGGACAGAATCAAGAAGCTCTCTTTCTTAGGGGAATGGAGATGCCGGGTACAAAATAAATTGGACAGGAGAATATATAAGGCTGACCCAGCCGAGAATGAAAAACGGGACAAAATAACAATGGACAATGGGGATCTCGAACTGGATCATGCCAAATTTGAAAATAGAAAACACAAGTCGATCTGTTTCGTCCCCTCTCTTCAGAACTGTAAACGGGGAAAAATTATGAGAAAAGAATATCTGTTATGCGTGAAATGAATAAACATAAGGGGGAGAAAGAAATGATATCTGATAAAAGCTATTACATCTAAAGATGCTAGGGACCCAGCAAAGCAAGCCGAAGGAAACACTCTCTTTGTTTACAAAGTGAGGGCTGCCTGGACCTGATAAACAGCGTCTCCAATATCATCAGATAGAGCAACGAGTGTGATCTGGCTACAATCGAAAAATAGTTCGCACAAAAATCCGCGGCACAACTCGGATTATTTAACAGATCATCCGCTATCGAAGACCCGTATGTGTTTCGAATGGTTTCAACAGACGAAAAATTCTTATTGAGTATTTTAACAGACACATGTTGTTTAATCCTATCATCTAAACGTTGCGTCATTCTACCTATATAGTCGACTCGGCAACTACATTTAAAATTATAAACAACGGAGTTAATATGGTCGGGGGTGGAGTAGAACGTCTTTACGCATAGATGGAAGGAGAGGCCTAGTTTTAAACAAAACACGTAAGTTAGCTGCATAATAACACTCAGTTGAAATTGATGAAATACGCTTGGCTAAAGTCTCACTAACACTACCCAACCACGGTATTCGGAGATAGACTGGATATTTTTCCACCATTACTGGTGGAAAAATGTTCTTTTCTCATAATTTTTTCCCGTTTACAATTCTGAAGAGAGGTGATGTTATGTTGTGTGTAACAGAAATAGTTGTATAAATAATCACAAACAACGGAAATAAGTAAATTAAATATATTACAGGAAAATAGTATGTACAACAGAGTGATTAGTAGAGTACAGGACAATGGTTTAGTAAAGTAATAAACGTAGAGTCTGTGCATGGTACACTTCCGGTTCGTTACCGGAAGTACTCGACTGACATGGTATCGAGCTGAACAGTCAACGCTAACGCAATGCTCAATGCACAACTCCGAGGTCTTTCTCACTACCACTTTATATAGTGGTAGGAAGAGTCCGTTCTTATAACAAAGGTGGAGAGCGTCCTAACAGATGACGAAACTGGTCGACTGGTATTTTTTATTTTAAAATTTGGCATGGCCGATTATATTTTTTTTGTCTTTAACGCCATAATTAAATTTTGTACCATTAAAAATATATATATATTTTCAAACATAGTTTTTGTTTGTATGTTTTAGAATAAATGTCACTCTTGGAAGAAAGCATGCTTGTCATCCCATTTTCCTTTTAGCTATTTCGTCCCGCCCGTGAAAGACAGTGTTATTATGTCATGGATATAATAATACCCATAATGGGTATTATTATATCCATGACATAATAATTTTTGGGCGGTCATGTCTCTTTCGAGACATGACCGCCCAAAGCGTGTATTACGTATGGCACTTAACTGACTGGCTGAATCCAGTGGTGAACATATAGGTAAGTCTATGGTTGAACATGTAATAAGTTTGGTTTAGTTTGTTTTTTAAGGCATATTTTTGTAGAGCAGCTAACACCCTTCTAGCGCTCTCAAGAGGGAATGATCTGTGGACCAGTGTAGCTATAAAAATAAAGACTAATAGCAGTTAGCATTAAAGTTCAGTGTCATTGACACGTCATCTGAGCTCTGTTTGTCAACTCTCTGTTTCCCAGCGGAGATGGACCCAGACGGGGCTCTACCGAAAGATAGAGTCGCCTTTGGGTTGAATAGACAACAGCCTTAAATTGGGTATACGGAATATTTTGGGCTGATCTTAAGGGCTCAGAATCCTCCCTTTCATTGACCTTGTGTCGCATTCGCCTTGGTGGAAAGGGTGTAAATCCTAGAGTTCGGAATATCATTGAATTTCAGCTTATAACAACGTGGCGGGCTAAGGAATTATCGAACAAGCCACACGTGTAACACAATAAATGAAGTGTTTAATGATACTCTCTCCTAGGAATAATGCCCGTGTACGAAATCAGGACACGACCATGAAATGCACAATAGTGTCCATTTCCATAAACACAATCAATTCACGCCTCATTATTTTATATCTGACATCTCATCGATATCTTCCGTTCCAGTCCACGGTTGGGTGGTCGAAATGTTAAGTAGATCCGTGTCAACAGCAATTGATACAGGAATAATTGAGAAATTCCAGCCACTGTTTATTGACACTATTTACGTTCAATTTTATCTTCCGTGGCCATCTAATTGGATGTGATGAGGAAAAAAGCAAATGAAGTCATACTAGGCTTTTATTTCATTTGAATCGTTCTTTATATAAATGTGTGTGTGTTTAATACAAAGAATTTGTCACTAACTGAGCAGATTTCTGCTGACCTCAAAGTTTCGTGAAGACAACGTTATAATGTCTTCATGCATCAGGGCTTTTTTGTTACTGCTGTTATATCCCTTTTTTTCTTATTTATATGGAGCATGGTGAAATTTGATATTTTCTAGGAGTGGTCTTATTTGCGATTGGTCAGTATTCTCTTTATTGTGTTTGAAGAGCAGATCGTTAAAACCCAACCTTAATGAGTGACTTCGTCATAACTGTGTCCACACGAAACTTCGTAGTCGGCATGGCTGCTCAGATAAAGTGACAAATTCATTGCCTTTAACACTTTATCTTCACCCCGATATCAAAAGCTTTACGATAAAAAAACTGCTTGCCAATGTACCGTTTATCGTTAAAACTACTGAAAAAAAACAAAAAAAAAAAAACAATTTTGGCGCTAAATATTATCACACCTCAACACCATGTGTGTATATTTAGGCCGCATAGCTTCATTGAAACATGTTTTATTGAATATTAAAGATATACACTCTTGTGCAAATTCATTGAAACAAAACGAATAACGTCATTTTAGGATCTTTCACACTTTCCATGATCACGTATACGTCATCTCTTGGCGTTGTTTTTCTCTTCCGACCGCATTTTTCTTTACGTTTTGGACTGATGGATCCAGTTTGTTTCTTCGCTTTGATGACACGACTGACAGTTGAAAGACTGACACCAACAATATCCGCGATCTCTCAGTAAGGCTTGCCAGTGTGTTCGTGCAGCGTTACATTTTTCGTACCCTTCCTAAGAGTAACGTCCATCGCAGACAATAGCTATAGGACAACTAATCGACAACTGATAAAGTAGTGTCTGGGTGTGATAAAAATCTGATACAATCACGGATGACGCAATATTTTTCAAAGCCAAACGAATTTTAACATGCACTCCGAAAATAGATTCATTTTACTGCACACCATTGCAAATTACCTAATCTGAAGAAAAAATAGAAATCGATTACACCCTGTCACTTGAATTACGGACGCTTATCCCGCAGTAGGTTGCCATTGATTTCTGTAGTCGACTGGTTGCCAACCAAGGCTATAGAACCCAATCTGGAGGGAAGAGACGGATTAATACCTTTGTGCGTAAGTGAATGCAAAGAAATCAACTGGAATTCGAAATCAACACCCCGAAAGAAACGAATTAGAGAACAAAAAAAAATATTATAGAAACAAACAGACATACACTCTTGTGCAAATTAATTGAAACAATTGCTTTATTTCACTTTCTTTCAAAATACGGTCAGTTTTAGACCCATTAAAGTGACAGGGTGTAATCGATTTCTATTTTTTCTTAGGAGTGGGTCTAAAACTGACCGTATTTTGAAAGAAAGTGAACTAAAGTTTGTTTCTATAATAATTCTTTTTAGTTCTCTAATTCGTTTCTTTCGGGGTGTAGAGTTCGAATTCCAGTTGATTTCTTTGCATTCACTTACGCACAAGTCTCTTGGGAAAGATATTAATCCGTCTCTTCCCTCCAGATTGGGTTTTATAGCCTTGGCTGGCAACCAGTCGACTACAGAAATCAATGGCAACCTACTGCGGGATAAGCGTCCGTAATTCAATATAATTTATTTTAAATTATTTTTTACTCGTAAGTAAAAACGGAAATTCATCATTTGTAACCCCCCCACTTCCCAAAATGTCTCGGTATTTGTCAACAAAAAACAAAAAACAGAAGTACCTTCTTTCCAGATTGTTGTGGCAAGAGCCAGTTACTCTCCGTGCTATCCTGAATAAGCTGATCTATTCATGATAAGTAGTCCTGGGTAATTATCAAAGAAGATAACACTATTGAAGAGCCTTCTGTAGCTGATCATTGAATACTATTATTACGACAGACTCTGTTGAGTTATGTGTTGTGATCTTCTGTTATATATTTAACTGTCCGGTACAAGGCCACAAACAAACACGTATATATATAAAAATATATCATAATATTTTTTATTAACGAACGATGGCCCGTGTGGCCTAGTGAACAGAGTAGTTGAGGGAGCGCTCTTCCAAGGTTGACAGGGGTGACGACGGGAGTGTAGCCTCTCTGCTTACTCGTCTAGCTTCTTCTTCGACTTCTCGAGACTTCTGCCGAGACTGACTTCTGTCGAGGCTAACTGTGACTCTTCTTCTTCGACTTCTTAGACTTCTCTGACTCTGACTGTCAAGACTGACTGGCGAATCCGTGTTTTTCGCAGTCTTTATATATCTTCCAAAACCGGGAATCGTTTCTTCCGGCTTTGCCTTGATCACGCGACGCCTACACGACGCCTACGTAAATTTTCATAGACACCTGTCTGTTTGCTCTGAGCTATTTCCGCTCTGCCGGAAATAGGGTCAAAATGACATCCGCTGCTTTCAATGACCGAAAACACCCACGCTTCATCAGCCTTCTTCGGGTGGGGCCAGATTATTATATTACACTTCCAGGCCATACATCACAACACAAATCTAAAAAGCATTGCATGAAATTAGAACTTCGTTTTCCAAATGCTACTCATTATGCTTCAACCATAAAAACATTTTTTTTTGTTTCTCTGGAATCTCAAGAAACTCTTTTATTTCATCGGTGGTTATCCCCACATAATTTTGCTAGTTTCATGAAGTTATTAGAGGGCGCTTTTGAACAGTTATAAATATTTTACTCTAATTAGGAGTAGCCTTGCGACACATCTAAGGAAAGATCAGTGATGGAATTTAGAGACAAAAGTTGAAAAATTGTGGCGAGGTCTTTTGCTAATCAGCAATTTTATTCTTCTAAAAATATTAGGATTCCATCAAAAAATTTGGTTTCTATCCAGCATGATTCTATTGAATTAATCTCGGATATTGATTCGCCGAAGAGATTAAGAAGTATCGAAGTAAGGAAGAACGAGACGATTCCACTTGCGCTTCCATTCCATCTTGATTTACCATTTTATGAACTCTCTGTTACTTGTACTTTTCCGTACAATAAACTCTGTTATTTGTTTACTCACTAACGTGTTGTCTAAATCATGACTAAATTTAACCCCCTAAACACTCTATCTCGTCACTTTCCCCTATGCAACTCCCTGACCACTCTTTCTCATCACTTTCCCCTATGTAACCCCATGAACACTCTTTCTCGTCACTTTCCCCTATATAACCCCATGAACACTCTTTCTCGTCACTTTCTCCTATGTAACACCCTGACCACTCTTTCTCGTCACTTTCCCCTATGTAACCCCCTGACCAGTCTTTCTCGTCACTTTCCCCTATATAACCCCATGAACACTCTTTCTCGTCACTTTCCCCTATGTAACCCCTTGACCAGTCTTTCTCGTCACTTTCCCCTATGTAACCCCCTGACCAGTCTTTCTCGTCACTTTCCCCTATATAACCCCATGAACACTCTTTCTCGTCACTTTCTCCTATGTAACACCCTGACCACTCTTTCTCGTCACTTTCCCCTATATAACCCCCTGACCACTCTTTCTCGTCACTTTCCCGTTTATAACCCCATGAACACTCTTTCTCGTCATTTCTCCTATGTAACCCCCTGACCACGCTTTCATCACTTTTCCCCATGTAACCCCCTACATCTTTTTCTCATCACTTTCCTATGTAACCCCCGCTAACATCTTTTTCTCATCACTTTCCCTATATAACCCCCTAACCACTCTTTCTCACTTTCCCTATATAACTAAATGAACACTCTTTCGTCACTTTCCCCCATGTAACCTTCCCCTGACCACTCTTTCATCACTTTCCCCTATATAACCCCCTAACCACTTTCATCACTTTCCTCTATATAACTAAAACACTATTCTTCGTCACTTTTCCCCTATATAACCCCCTAACCACTCTTTCATCACTTTCCCCTATATAACTAAATGAACACTCTTTTCTGTCACTTTCCCCTATGTAACCCCCTGACCACTCTTCTCATCACTTTTCCTATGTAACCCCCTAACCACTCTTTCTCATCACTTTCCCTATATAACCCCATGAACACTCTTCGTCACTTTCCCCCATGTAACCCCCTGACCACTCTTTCCTCGCGTCACTTTCCTCATATAACCCCCTAACCACTCTTTTTTCTCATCACTTTCCCCATGTAACCAAATGAACACTTTTCGTCACTTTCCCCATGTAACCCCCTGACCACTCTTTCTCATCACTTTCCTCATATAACCCCCCCAACCACTCTTCTCATCACTTTCCCTATATAACTAAATGAACACTCTTTCATTACTTTCTCTCATGTAACCCCCTGACCACTTTTCTCATCAGCTTTCCCCCTATATAACCCCCCTAACCACTCTTTCTCATCACTTTCCCCTATATAACTAAATGAACACTTTTCTCAGTCACTTTCCCTACAACCCCCATCCACTCTTTCTCGTCACTTTCCCCTATATAACCCCCTAACCACCTTTCTTATCACTTTCCATATAACCAAAATGAACACCTTTCTCGTCATCTCTCATAACCCCCTGACCACTCTTCTCATCACTTTCCCTTATAACCCCCTAACCACTCTTCATCACTCTTCCCCTATATAACTAAATGAACACTCTTTCTCATTAGCCCCCTATGTAACCCCCTGACCACCTTTCTCATCACTTTTCCCTATGTAACCCCTAACCACTCTTTCTCATCACTTTCCCCTATATGTCTCATGAACACTCTTTCTCGTCACTTTCCCCTATGTAACCCCCTGACCACTCTTTCACTTTTCCTACAAACCCCTAACCACTCTCTTCATCACTTCCATACAACCCCATGAACACTCTTTCGTCACTTTCCCCTATGTAACTCCCCGACCAATTTTCATCACTTTCCCCTATATAACTCCTCGAACCACTTTTCTCATCGTTTCTCTCTATATAACTAAATGAACACTTTTCTGTCACTTTCCCCATGTAACCCCCAATCACCTTTCTCATCACTTACATAACCCCCTAACCACTCTTTCTCATCACTTTCCCCTATATAACTAAATGAACACTCTTTCTCGTCACTTTCCCCTATGTAACCCCCTCAATTCTTCCTCTTCATCACTTTCCCCATATAACTCCTTCTCAACCACTCTTTCTCATCACTTTCCCCTATATAACTAAATGGAATACCTTTCTTGTCACTTTCCCCTATATGTAACCCCCTGACCACTCTTTCATCACTTTCCTTATGTAACCCCCTGATCTACCTTCATCACTTTTCCCTATATAACCCCATGAACACCCTTTCGTCATTTACAACTCCCATGAACACTTTTCGTCACTGTCCCCTATATAACCCCCTAACCACTCTTTCTCATCATTCTCTCCAATGTAACCCCCTGCGCAACAGTGGCAGTGAAATGCCTTGCTTGGGGTGAAATGATTAAAGCAATTTTCTTTATTATTTACATCGTTCCGGCGATATAACAGATATTATAACAAATAATGCATTAATAGAATTTTTTTCTGAATTGTTAAAGAAATTCCTTTTTTCGACTGATGAAATACAAAATATAGAATTCACAGACTACAATTGACATGAATTTAGGAGGCAATTTAATTACTGATGTATCGTTTTGCAAATCTAAAAGATGACTACGAATATGAATCTTTTTTCCAGAAACTTCATTTAAGTGACATACTTAGGCGATCATGTCTCGAAAGAGACATGACTGATTGGGCTAAAGATTTTCCCGGAGTAGGTTGTCATTATTTTCTTCGGTAGATTGGTTTCCAACCAAGGCTATAGAACCTCATCTATCCTGTTATTTAACCCATAGCTAGAAGGAAGAAGTGACGGATTCATTACCTTTCCCAAGAGTATTGCGAGTAAGTAAATGCAACGAATTCAACAGGAATTCGAACTCGGCTCTCCGATTTCCTGTATGGAGCCGATATCCACTGCACCACACCGCACATCTATAGAAACTTACAGCGTTAAAAAAAACAACTAAGATACAAGAGGTTACTGGATGTGGATGAATTTGAACCGGAAACATTAATAATGAGCGGGAATAGAAAATCTAAATCCAAACTTATTTATAAATGGATTTTTGTCTGTCTGTCTGTCTGTCTGTCTGTCTGTGTGCGTGTGGGGGGGGGGGGGGCGTTACCTAGAGACTCCGAAACGGCTGAACAGATTTTCTAGTAGATTTACACAGTTGTACTATACGAGTCTGCGAGTGTTCTTAGCTAGATTTTGTGTCAAGGTACCCCCGATCAATATCGAAAATCGATAATCGAAAAAATCGGATTGTAGAAGAATTGGTCCAATTTTAATCAAATTTGATACACTCATAGACAAAGACATAAGGAACAATATTCAGAAGTTCCAAGGTTGCAGTTTTTACAATAGTGCAGAAAATCGATAATATATATATATATATGAAATGCAAGATGTGTGTGTGTGTGTGTCTGTTTATCTGTCTGTATGTCCTTTATACAAATCCACAATTTTTATCCGATTCTCACCAAACTTCACACAAATATTCTTTAGGCTAAGTCTGAGCTCAAGGACCATGGATTAGTGTTAAAGCTTTCATTACACCTGAGCAACGTCGGGCTATACCGCTAGTCGTAATTAAAAAGACAGCAGATAAAGATTGTATTTAAATTTTTGCAGATTAAATTTAACTGAAAGAACATGAAAATGAATGGGACACTATTTACATTATTGGGGCTCGCCTTGTCCTCGCCTTTGTTGCCATTTGTACGATGTTTCGGCCGTTGAACGCTCGGGTCTTCTTCAGGTGCTAGGAATTTCGAACCAAATACTTTATTATGATCACTGGTGTATATCATTCTCATTCCTTTGTGTGAAACAACTTTGGTAGTCGTGAGTTATCTCCCTCTAACCCTTTAAGTTATTTGTTCACAGCTGCTGTGGCCTTTTTAGGTCAAGCCACTGGAACTAACCAACGTCTATGTCCACCCGGCCATGTGCACTTAACGTCGTACGAATGGCAACAAAGATAAGGACAATAGTCCGAATAATGTAAATACTGTAAATACTACCTCATCTCAGAATTATAGACAAATAGAATGATCTATTATTAAACGTCGTACAAATGGCAACAAAGATGAGGACAATAGTCCGAATAATGTAAATACTGTAAATACTACCTCATCTCAGAAATATAGACAAATCGAATGATCTATTATTAAACGTCGTACAAATGGCAACAAAGATGAGGACAATAGTCCGAATAATGTAAATACTGTAAATACTACCTCATCTCAAAATTATAGACAAATAGAATGATCTATTATTAAACGTCGTACAAATGGCAACAAAGATGAGGACAATAGTCCGAATAATGTAAATACTGTAAATACTACCTCATCTCAGAAATATAGACAAATAGAATGATCTATTATTAAACGTCGTACAAATGGAAACAAAGATGAGTACAATAGTCCGAATAATGTAAATACTGTAAATACTACCTCATCTCAGAAATATAGAAAAATAGAATGATCTATTATTAAACGTCGTACAAATGACAACAAAGATGATGACAATAGTCCGAATAATGTAAATACTGTAAATACTACCTCATCTCAGAAATATAGACAAATAGAATGATCTATTATTAAACGTCGTACAAATGACAACAAAGATGATGACAATAGTCCGAATAATGTAAATACTGTAAATACTACCTCATCTCAGAAATATAGAAAAATAGAATGATCTATTATTAAACGTCGTACAAATGACAACAAAGATGATGACAATAGTCCGAATAATGTAAATACTGTAAATACTACCTCATCTCAGAAAAATAGACAATTGAAAGGAAGTTTCATAAACGAAAAGTACGAAAGAATAAACTATTAGCATAGAACTTACGGCTAATTTAACCAGCTCAACTGTAAATTGATGAGACATCGACGAATGTTTAGTGCTGCACTTAAATTAGAAGACCTAGGTGCACTAACGAAAATTTCATCTGAACAAATTTCTCTGGAAGTATTTATAGAAAAGGCACAAAGACGCAACCTTAGGACAGTGTGAAAGTAATTTAAATCGAGCAACCAGGTCAGGACCAAAATAATAACGCTTTACATTACACCAATTATTTACTAAACTCATAGAATTATAGAAACGAGGCACAACCATCCGCCCTTGCATGGAATACTGCTGTCATGTATGGTCAGGTACCCTCGCTGTTCATCTCCGTGCTCTTGACAGGCTCCAAAGGAGAGTCACTAATGTGATAGGTACCGACTTGGTGGCTCGACTCCAGCCGCTTTCTCACCGACGGGATATGGCTTCCCTTTGTCTGTTCTATAAATATTTTCATAGCTTCTGCTCCGACGAACTTAAATCACTGGTGTCCTCACCACAAGAATTTACTCGTGCAACCAGACGGTCAACTGAGTCCCACCCATTCACAGTTAGAACAACCAAATGCAGACTACAATTCTACTCCCTCAGCTTCTTTTCTCGCACTTCCCGCCTGTGGAATTCTTTTCCATATTCTTGCTTTCCTGATTGCTACAACCTCCAGGAATTTAAATGCAATGTCAATACCCATCCTTTAACCACTTGACTCTAGTTCTTTCTACATCACCCTCTATATCTTTCCTTTCTCTCTACTTTTGCAACTGTCATCACACCTGTATTCTCATCCTTCTCTTGCTCACTTCTCTAACATCTCCTGTAACTGGTTCGTCTTTCTCTTTCCTCTTCTCCTATCTAATCTTTTACTCTTATGTAGCTCCATTGCGCATCAGTGGCGTTACCGCCTTGCTTGGGGTGAAACGATTAAAAAAAAAAAAAAAAACTTTCGAAAACACAATAATCTATCTTCCTCTAACTATAGATTAAATACCAGGTTCGACTAGAGTCTCTTCCCTTAAGTCTTAGCATTTATAGAAAGTGGAAATCTACGGGTAAAGAAACGTCTAAGGAATAAATAATCTAAAATCAGAGAAGTGCCCCTAATACGAATGGATACCGTATGGTGCCATCTTCCGGCAACTCTTGAAGCTGAGTCTGTACCAAATTCCATTGGCTTATACTTTTCTTTGGCATCTACCCGCATCTTTGCGTATGGATCGCCCAAGTCCTCCGTTGATTCGACGCCTTTGCTCCCGAAACGAACGGATGCCGACTCACTTTGATCTCACTGCAAATTGAAGCCTTCAGATAAACTTTTGAGCTACAACGAAAGACATTTCCTTGTTTAGAACCACGGCTTTTATTTAACGCGGTTATTTTTGTTATTATCTAATGTATTTTGTGCACTGATACAAGGGCAAAAGGTTGAAAATTTACAAGTATTATAAGAATACTATCAATGCTGAAGGGAACATTAAGAGTAGCAGTAGGAGGAGAGAGTGCGAGAAAGAGGAGGGAGTGAAAGGAATCAGAACACTGGATAAAATAGAATATTTTAAATAAGAAGAGGGGTAACAGAAGTAGTAAGAGGAGAAAGAGTGGGAGAAAAAACGAACGAAATGCAACGAGAATGTTTGACAAAAATATGAGATATTCTGAGAGAGAGGAGTAGTAAGAGGAGAGATAAAAAGAGAGAAAGAGAGAGAGAGAAAGAAAGAGAGATAGAGATAGAAAGAGAAAGAGAGAGAGAAAGAAAGAAAGAAAGAAAGAGAGAGAAAGAAAGAAAGAAAGAGGAAGAGAAAGAAACAGAGAGAAAGAGAAAGAAACAGGAAAGAGAAAGAAAGAGAAAGAGAAAGAAAGAAAGAAAGAAAGAAAGAAGAGAAAGAAAGAAAGAGAGAGAGAAAGAGAAAGAAAGAAAGAGAGAGAAAGAAAGAAAGAAAACGAGAGAAAGAGAGAGAGAGAGAAAGAAAGAGAGAAAGAGATAGAGATAGAAAGAGAAAGAGAGAGAAAGAGAAAGAAAGAGGAAGAGAAAGAGAACGAAAGAAATACAACGTGAAATTTTGACAAAAAGAGAATGAGATATTCTGAAAGAGGGGAAGCAACAGGAGTAGTCAGAGGAGAGAGAAAGAGAGAGAAAGAAAAAGAGAGAGAAAAAGAAAGAGAGAGAGAGAGAGATAGAAAGAGAAAGAGAACGAAGGAAATACAACGCGGAATTTCGACAAAAAGAGAATGAAATATTCTGAAAGAGAAAGAGAGGTGCGGGGGTAACATGAGTAATAAAAGAAGACAGAGATAGAGAGAAAGAGAGAGAGAATGAAGGAAATAAAAGACGTTTCGACAAAAAGAGAATGAAATATTCTGAAAGAGAAAGAGAGGTGAGGGGGTAACATGAGTAATAAAAGAAGACAGAGAGAGAGAGAGAAAGAGAGAGAGAATGAAGGAAATAAAAGACGTTTCGACAAAAAGAGAATGAAATATTCTGAAAGAGAAAGAGAGGTGAGGGGGTAACATGAGTAATAAAAGAAGACAGAGAGAGAGAGAGAAAGAGAGAGAGAATGAAGGAAATAAAAGACGTTTCGACAAAAAGAGAATGAAATATTCTGAAAGAGAAAGAGGGGTGCGGGGGTAACATGAGTAATAAAAGAAGACAGAGATAGAGAGAAAGAGAGAGAGAATGAAGGGAAAATAAAAGACGTTTCGACAAAAACAGAATGAAATATTCTGAAAGAGAAAGAGAGGTGCGGGGGTAACATGAGTAATAAAAGAAGACAGAGATAGAGAGAAAGAGAGAGAGAGAACGAAGAAAATAAAAGACATTTTGACAAAAGGTGAATGAAATATTTTGAAGGAGAAAAGCGAGAGATTGAATAGCTAATGGGAAGTCGACGCAGAATTCCATAGCTATATAATAACAATCAGCAGTATTTGGCACAAGGTCAAATAGTATGGGCGCTGAAAGAGGATTGATATCGCTACAAAGTTGTGAGGATCTCCCAAACAGTAGCTATTTACTAATTATTTACTACGAGCAGTATAGCCCGGTGTTGCTCGGGTGTAATGAAAGTTTTAAAACTAATCCATGGTCCTAGAGCTCAGACTCAGCCTAAAGAATATTTGTGTGAAGTTTGGTGAGAATCGAATAACAATTGTGGATTTGTATAAAGGACATACAAACAGATAAGCAGACACACACACAAACATCTTGCCTTATATATATATATATATATATATATATATATATATATATATATATATATTATCGATTTTCTGCACGATTGTAAGAACTGCAATCTTGAAACTTCTGAATATCGTTTCTTGTGTCTTTGTCTATGAATGTATCAAATTTGATTAAAATCGGACCACTCCTTCTATAATCCTATTTTTTCGATTATCGATTTTCGATATTTATCGGGGGTACCTCGACATAAAATCTATCTAAGAACACTTGCAGACGCTTGTAGTCAGTCAGTTAAGTGCCATACGTGATAAACGCTTGGGCGATCATGTCTCGAAAGAGACATGACTGACTGGGCAGAAGATTATCCCGCAGTAGGTTGCCATTGCTTTCTGTGGTAGACTGGTTGCCGACCAAGGCTATAGAACCCAACCTGTCCTGCTATTTAACCCATAACTGGAAGGAAGAGACGGATTAATACCTTTCCCAAGGGTGTTTGCGCGTAAGTGAATACAATGGATTCAACTGGAATTCGAACTCGGCTCCCCGGTTTCTCGTTCCGAGCCGATATCCACTGTACCACACCGCACATCCTTGTAGTACAACTGTGCAAATTTTTAAGAAAATCGGTTCAGTCGTTTCGGAGTCTATAGGTAACGGACACACACACACACACACAACGTTTCATTTATAAATAAGCTTAGATGACACAAAAAGGACATTATCTAGTAAAAACTAAGTTGACAAGAATTTTTACTGGTGGGTGCTTTTTTTTATATAGTTAAGTTGTGGAAGTATTATTACGAGATTCCACAAGGACATCTAAGAATGAGAGTTTATTTATTTATGGCGAGGCTCATATGTGAAGCTGAGGACTGATTTTTTTTTACAAAGTAGTTTTAAAATTGTTATTTTTTTTTTTATTCTTCTCGGCTAATATAAAAATATTTACGTAGAGGACGCATATTGTCGGTTTGGTATTAAAAAAAAAAGTGTTATCTACATGGGTCATGTAAAATTAGTGAAGCATAATCTCCCATACTTACTCCGTTAGTGTGTATGTAAATGTGGCTTTTATAGTCGTAAAAAGGAGTTTATTTTGTTCATGCAAGCAAAAGTTTTTTTGAGAGTATTATGATTGATAGATGGTGGTGGGATTGAAATATGTTTACATACAGAATTAATGATTATGTCATTGGTTTCAGTTACAAGGACATTAGTAAATAAGTTTTCGACGTCGAGAGACGCGAATGGGGCCTTGGTTTGGGGTTGTAGATTTAAGAATTTGAAGAATTTCGAGGGTGGACTTCATGCTATGATTAGTAGGTAGGTATGGGTTGATAGTATCATTCAGGAATTTTGACAATTGGTATATGGGTTTAGGGATCTGAGAAATGATAGGTCGTAAGGGGCATCCGGGTTTGTGTATTTTAACGTCACCATATAATTATCCAGGTTGATAATCTCCAATAATTTTGAAAAAAAAAACTCCGTCCTCATGTGTGTGTGTGGAGTGGGGCTAACTGAACGAATTCTTTTTATCCTATATTGAAAAACGGTACTCGTTTTCACCTTTTCTCATTCCGAGCCAATATCCACTACACCTCAACGACTATAACATTTTCTAAGCAGTCACCCACGCAGGTATTGACTGAACTCGACGTTGCTTCGAAAGACAACGTACCGTTTTCGCACTCTCTCTTTCACGGCGCACTAATTGATTCTCCTCTTTCCTCATTGACTTGTCGGCAGCAAAAGAATCCTCAAAATACTTCGAAGTCGGCATGAACCTGCTCATTTAAAGTGACATTATTGCACAAAAACTATCAACGCTCTATCTCCACCCCAATATAGAGCAGTTTACGATTTAAAAAAAAAATAAAAAATAAAAACAACAAATAAACTTTGCTCGCCCAAATACCTGTTATCAGTAAAACTACAGAAAATAACAATCTTAGCGTCAAACTTTATAACTCAACATTATTCAAGTTCTAGGAAGAAAGAAAAAATATTCCTAATTGAGCACTTTCGTCCCCACAAAACTTCGAAGTTGGCATGAACCTGTTCAGTTAAATTGACAATTCTTTTTTAACTATATATATATATATATATATATATATTGATTGTTTAATACTTAGTTTTTGATCATAATAAGGTTAGACCAGTACACATTTGTATTAAAAAGTGATCGATACAATTATATTGTAGAACTTTTGAATATTTTCCATTTTTAAACGAGTTATTTCGCGACCCAGGTTTCTACCATGAGTGGTGTCTTCAGGCGATTTTTAATAACTGACTTTACCATTTACCGTTTTTTGTTTTAAGAACGCTCTTGTAACGGTGTTTTATTTGAACGCTCACGTGGTAGGGAATTTATGAACGCACAATTTTTAAATTAAAATGGATTATGGCTTTTTTCATCCATAGTTGTATGAACCTAAGAGATATTTCTTAGTGTGGACGCATTCAGTCATAATTTCCGTTCTTACATTTAACAGTTCATCTTTATTTGGGAATATCATAATTTTTAATTTTTCTTCTTGACACAGTCTACATGTTTTTTCCACCGTTGTAAAGCTTATGTCTGAGACTTTTTAATATTTTGATTTCAATTTTCCACACGTGGCTAGCCAAATTTGTATTGTTTTCTAATTTTTCTTTTTTAAATGTAGACCTGTGATTGAACCACCTGGTCTTAAAGGTGTCTTTGATTGAGCCCAAATATATTTGTGCTCAAATGTGAAAATTGAAATCAAAATATTGAAAAGACCCAGACATAATGTGGAGCATTTTAAAAACAGCCAAGCTTTACAACAATGGACAAATATGTAGACTGTGCCAAGAAGAAAAATTAGAAATGATGATATTCCCAAATAAGGATGAACTGTTAAATGAAAAAACGGAAATTATGACGAAATGCATCCACACTAAGAATTACCTCTTAACTTCATACAAACATGGATGAAAACGCCATAATCCGTTTTAATTTTAAAATTGTGCGCTCATAAATTCCCTGCCACGTGAACGTTCAAATAAAACACAGTTAGAAGAGCGTTCTTAAAAAGAAAAACGGTAAAAGGTAAAATCTGTTATTAAAAATCGCCTGAAGACACGACTTATGGTACTGATCACTCCAAACTGCATGAGGTTGACTGGATATACCACCCAATTCTTTCCGAAACCCCAGCACCGTCCTCAGATTGACATCAAAACACTGAAATGTTCATATTGAAGATTCCGGAGTGAATGCTAGGCAGGACAGCATGCTGTTCCCGAATTTCTTCTGGTGGGAATTACACACCATGGTGCTAATTTTTCACAGATGGTGCCCAACTGATCCGACTATACCGTGCAGTCGACAAATCAAACAAATATCGTGCATAGGCAAAATGAAGAATATAAAATTGTTCCAATTTACTCCTCGCACCATATATATATATATGAATGATAAAAAATATATATAATAATAGGAAAAAGATCTCAATATCAGGCACAAAGAGTATGTATTTTCTTTTCTTCTCTCTAAATACGTATCTATATAAGCATCTATCTCATTTTGTTCAAAGCTATCTATCTATCTATCTATCTATCTCATTCTGTTCATTATCTATCTATCTATCTATCTATCTATCTATCTATCTCATTCTGTTCATTATCTATCTATCTATCTATCTATCTATCTATCTATCTATCTATCTATCATTTTTCTTTCTTTCCTAGTTTATTGTTATCTATCTATCTATCTATCTATCTATCTATCTATCTATCTCATTCTGTTCATTATCTATCTATCTATCTATCTATCTATCTATCTATCTATCTATTCTTATCTATTCTGTTCTTATCTATCTATCTATCTATCTATTTTTTCTTTATTTCCTAGTTTATTTTTTCTTTCTTTCCTAGTTTATTCTTATCTATCTATCTATCTATCTATCTATCTATCTATCTATCTATCTCATTCTGTTCATTATCTATCTATCTATCTATCTATCTATCTATCTATCTTTTTTCTTTCTTTCCTTTAGTTTATTGTTATCTATCTATCTATCTATCTATCTATCTATCTATCTATCTATCTCATTCTGTTCATTATCTATCTATCTATCTATCTATCTATCTATCTATCTATCTATCTCATTCTGTTCATTATTCTTATCTATCTATCTATCTATCTTTTTTTTCTTTTTTTCTTTCCTAGTTGATTGTTATCTATCTATCTATCTTTTTTTTCTTTCTTTCCTAGATTGATTGTTATCTATCTATCTATCTATCTATCTATCTATCTATCTATCTATCTATCTCTGCAACTTTAGTTGTTTGTAAACACTCTTCCGCTCTATCATTGTAATACATCCATATTCTTCCATGACGGCTTATCAACGTTTTTTTTTTATTCTTCCTTTCTCCGCTGTCCCAGTTCACTTCTACAACTCCGTGTGTGGTATGTACTTAACATATCTCATTAATGAAAAATGATGTGGGCCGTATTTCTCTTTTCTTTGTATTTTTTGGTTTTATTTTATTTTATTTTTTGTGGGCTTTCTTTTGCCGTTCATCTCCACGCCTCGCAAATGACCACGCCCGATGACTAACCGCAACCACGTGACAGACAGCTTTGCAAGATGGAGGTTTCAAAAGAAGGAGAATAAGAGGAAGACGAACAGTGATAAGTTCAAAGTGCCGTAGAAATGTACACTGGAAATACAATCGTGAATGCCCGGAGTTTACAATTAGATATAATTATGCGTCGACACACACACACACACACACACACACACACGAGTTGAAATAAAAAATATACACGCACCCATATAGATTCTTTTATTTCATTCACTGTCAAGGTTAACAATAGCTACGACAGCTTTTTGCAGTTGCTATATGGCCAAGGATGCAATATCAGAAATAAAGTGGAGAGTATTGACAGACATGAAAACTTCGCAAGAACCAAAAAAGAAACTACTGGATTTTTATTTGATGTCTGTCTTTCAATATGGCAGTCAATGCTGGACAATTTCATCAAAAATGAAAAAAAGAAAAAATCTTTGAAGCAACCGAAATGTGGTTCTACAGAAGGATGCTGAGGATACCATGAAACAAACATATGAGCAACGATGAAGTTTTGGAGAGGGTGGAAACGAAAAGGAAACTAATACTTAACATCAGGAAAAGACAGCTGAAGTTTTTGGGACGTGTAATGAGAAAAGGGGCTTGGAGAATCTGATACTCACAGGATGGATAGATAGAAAGGATAGGGGAAAGCAATGCGTGACATACGTGATAGTCTTGAGCAAATGAATGGCAGAGCAGGGAAATAACAAGAGAAAAGTTGTTAAAGCTACAGGGGATAGGAGGATATGGAGAACCATGATCGCTTCCATCCTGAATGAAAACGACACATATAAGAAGACTAGTTTGGCAACAAGATCTTATGCATTTGCAGTTGAATTGGTTAGATGTAACCGTAAGTTCTATGCTAACACTTTCTTCCCTGGCACTTTTCACGTGTAGACCGGTTGCCAGCCAAGGCTATAGAACCCAAACAGTCCTATTATTTAACCTATAACAGGAGGGAAGAGACGGATTAATACCTTTCCCAAAGGTATTTTCGCGTAAGTGAATGCAAGGAATTCAACTAGAATTCGAACTCGTCACGCCGACTTTTCGTTCCGAGTCGATATCCACTTCACCACAACGCACATGATGATAAGAAGAAGATCTCAATATCAGGGACAGAGCGTATATATATATTTTTTTGACCTCTCCATCTAAATACCATCGCGCACCACAACGTTATTGTATTCACATTTGGGCTAATGTTGCTGTCTTAATTGTTACTAGAAGTATAGCCCGGCGTTGCTCGGGTGTAATGAAAGCTTTAAAACTAATCCATGGTCCTGGAGCTCAGACTCAGCCTAAAGAATATTTGTGTGAAGTTTATGAGAATCGGATAAAAATTGTGGATTTGTATAAAGGACATACAGACAGATAAACAGACACACACACAAACATCTTGCCTTTTATATATATATATGTATTATTGATTTTCTGCACTATTGTAAGAACTGCGACTTTGAAACTTCTGACCATCGTTTCTTATGTCTTTGTCTATGAGTCTATGAAATTTGATTAAAATCGGACCACTCCTTCTATAACCCGATTTTTTCGATTATCGATTTTCGATATTTATCGGGGGTCACTCGACACAAAACCTAACTAAGAACACTCGCAGACGCTTATAATACAACCGTGTAAATTTTCAAGAAAATCGGTTCAGCCATTTCAGAGTCTATAGGTAACGGACGGACACACACACACACACACACACACACACACACACACACAGATAGAGAGAGAAAGAGAGACAGACAAGGTTCCATTTATAAATAAGTTTAGATAATCACAACGTTTCTGTGTCTATGGCATCCGGTTTTCCTCGGGTGTTAGTCGACCTGGATAAACTTTAGGGATTTTCGAATCTTACAAGACGTAATATCTCAATATATGAACAGCGGTATGAGAACAATCCACATCCGTAGATAAAATAAAGCGTTTACTTCAAAACTGTTTCTGAAGTATTAGCATGTAGTATCAAGGCCGCGTAACCGATCCTCGAGATATTTACACTGCATAAGCTAGGTCATGGTCGTGCCGTTTATATCACCGTGCAGTGGCAGGGATACATGTATAGGTGCTCGGCAACTGAAGCTTGTCGTGTCATAGTCAGGCAGCAAATTAGATAGTGAGAATAAAAGTCTGTAGTAAAATTAAGGATATTTCAGCCGTTGGGTAGATAGAATTCCTGATACCATTTCAAGAATGGAATTTCTATTTACACTGGAGCTGTCGACAGATATATAAAAAGGAATTTTTTGGTCGGTATGGCGGGGGAGATATATTTTTCTTTCTGTATGCAGAAATTTATCTACAGTGTCTCCTTAAGAAAATATATTCACCACAGATAATAAAGCCTAAGATGTAAGTTTCATAAACCCCATTCTAATTCTAGCTGTTTATAAAGAATTAATGGATTTGGTTTGAATTCAATACTTTTAGAATTAAAAATATCATTGATAGTGGATATCCGTTTTTGAAATAGAAGCCTCTTTTTTAATAGAAAATAATGTATATTACGTCTACCTACCAGCACACAAGAAAATATGCTCTCCAGCTGTTCCTAGTAAAAACAGGGACGTTGATTCGTACCCTGTTTCAGCAAACATTTTAAATACCGTAAAAAGATCTAGAATTACGATCGCAAGTATATTCCAGTCTTCTTGAAGCGTGACGCGATTTCGAGGTGGAGAAATGAGCTTGGTAACTAAACATTTAACGACAAAAAAGAGAGATGAACAAAACATTCTGCGTTTTCTTGGCCTCACGTTTTTTATTGACATGAAGTTGAGTGACTATATCGATTCAGTTGCTCTACAGTCAGGTTCACAGTCTTCTGCTAAGAAGGTCGGTTCTCTGTATAGAGTCAGGAAGTTTTTTTCCGCATGTAACAATTCTGCAGATATATATATCTACCATCCGCCCGTGCATTGAATATTACTGCCGCATCTGGTCGGGTGCCCCTGCTATCCACCTAGGGGTCCTTGACAAAATCCAGCGTAGAATCTGTAATGTGATCGATCCTGGCTTAACATCCGCCTGTGCATTGAGTACTGCTGCCATATCTGGTCGGGTGCTTCTACTATCCACCTAGGGGTCCTTGACAAAATCCAACGGAGAATCTGTCATGTGATCGATCCCGACTTAGCATCCGCCCGTGCACTGAATACGACTGCCATGTTTGGTCGGGTGCCCCTGCTATCCACCTAGGTGTCCTTGCCAAAACACAACGGAGAATCTGTAATGTTATCGATCCCGATTTGGCAGCTCAGATACAGTCACTTTCTCACCGGCGCAATGTGGCTTCCTTGTGTCTCTTCTACAAATATTTTCACGGTTTCTGCTCCGATGAACTTAGCTCATCCGTACCTCCTATATATAAATTTACTCAAGCCACAAGATTAGCAACTAGGTCCCACTCTTTTACCGTGAAACCAATAAAATGTAAACGCAACTTCTACTCCAACAGCTTCTTTTCTCGCACTTCCCTCCTGTGGAATTCCCTTCCGTTTACTTGTTACCCCGATAGCGACAATCTCCAAGAAATTAAATGTAAAGTCAATAGTCATCTCCTATCTCACTAACCTGTATCCTCTCTTTCATGCTCCTTTCTCCGTCCGTAATAATGATTATGAAAAAAAAAAATTCGATACTATTATAATGTGGGTATATAGTGGGGGATCAATTCTACATTGCAATCAATATATAAACTGATCCCTCACTTTATGGACACAGTAATCCTTCTCTCATATTCCTTTCTCCGTCCACTCGACTCTCATCAGTATTTTCATCCTTCTCTTACCCACTTCTTGACACCCCCTATAACCTGTCACTCTTTCTCCTAACTTTCCTCCTATGTAACCCCCCTGCAAAATGGTGGCAGTAAAAAGCCTTGTTTGGGCGATATGATTATAAAAAAAAGTTCTATACTATTATAATGTGGATATAAAGTGGGGGATCAATTCTACATTATAATCAGCATATAAACTGATTCATCACTTTATGGCCACAGACATCCTCTCTCTCATGCTCCTTTCTTTGTCCACTCCACTCTCATCAGTATTCTCGTTCGTCTCTTACCCTCTTCCTGACACCCCCTATAACCGGTCACTCTTTCTCCTAACTTTCCTCCTATGTAACCCCCTGCAAAACAGTGGCAGTAAAATTTTCTCGTCAGATTCCATCTTGCGCGTTTAAAGTCTACCATTTTTTAATGCATTAAATGCAGCGTCCACATCTGGTCTGGTGACTTTGCTTTGCATTTTGAAATTCTTTATAGAATTCAAAGAAGGTCTTTAATTTAAACGATCCTGGTCAGGTATCGCGATTTCATACACTTTAATTTTGATGCAGTTGATATCGACTCGGAACGACAAATCGGCGTACTGAGTTCGAATTCCAGTTGATATTCTTTGCATTCACTTATACACAAATACCTTTAGGAAAGGTATTAATCCGTTTCTTCCCTCCAGTTATGGGTTAAATAATAGGACAGTTTGGGTTTTATAGCGTGTATCATGTATGGCACTTAACTGACTGACTGAATATAATTGTTGAAAACATGATTAGGGCTTCTACTGGGCATAAAGTGGGGGATCAGTTTTATATTATTAAAAAGTAATAAACTGGTCCCCCACTAATTACTACTTAATAATATAATACATCTCTGTCACTAGCTATGAGTCAAATAACAAGACAAATTGTGTTCTATAGCCTTGGCTGGCAACCAGTATACCGCAGAATGCAATGGCAACCTAATGCGGGATAATCTTCTGTCCAATCATCCATGTCTCTTTCGAGACATGATCGCCCAAGAGTGCATCACTTAACTGACTGACTAGATTAGAAACTAGGTCTCTCATTTTACTATTGAACTAGCGCGATTCAACCGCCACATCTACTAGAACAGTTTCTCGTACTTCTCTCTTCTTGCTTGCACGATAACAATTTCCCAAAATCTTAATGCAATGGCAATCTCCATTTTCTATCTTTTGCTTTTCTTTTCGTCAATCTGCCCCAATAAAATATTCTAACCCATTTTCACTCCCTATAACCGACTTCATTCTCGTGGCACTGTCGCTTTGCTTGGGATGAAAGTTTTTTTTTTTAAAGTCTAGATCGAAATTATAAGACATATTATATTTCAATGTGCAAAATGAGGTTAACGGCACAGAAATATGTCGATTTCACGAATAATACTCCTTTTCTCTCCCGTGATCCTAATACAAAAAGCAATTCCATTCAGACAGCCTTTTTTTATCAGGATCTTTCCATTGTAGAACAGACAATTGTATAGGTGCTTTCATATAGTCCTCCGTATATTTAAAACTAGTGTAATATAACAATCTGGCCCCACCCGAGGAAGGCTGATGCAAGCGGGGGTGTTTCCGGTCGTTGAAAGGAACGGATGTTTGTTTGACCTTATTTCCGGCAGTAGCGGAAATGGCTACAGAGGCAAACAGAACAGGTGTCTCTGAGAATTACGTGTGCGTGCGTGGGCGAGGCAAAACCGGAAGAAAAAGTCCCGGTTTGGAGATTATAAAAGACCTCGGCGCACGGATTCACCAGACCAGAGTAGCAGTAGAGAGAGAGAGACACAACAGATACGACGACACTCCCGTCAACCCTTAGAAGCGCGCTCTCTTAACTCTCTGTTCCCTAGGCTACACGGTTCATCGTCATTAATAAAAATATAACTTATATTTTTATATATATGCGTGTTTGTTGTTTGTCGATATACAACACTAGCAGTATAGTCCGACGTTGCTCGGGTGTAATGAAAGCTTTAAAACTAATCCATAGTCCTGGAGCTCAGACTCTTTGGACGTTGGCACGAAAGACTAAAAAGCAATAGTTGTTTCCAGTTAAAGCGAAACCTTAGCCTGAAAGAAAAATGAATGGATGTAAGTCAAATTGGTGGATATAAAGTGGGGGATCAGTTCCATATTACAATCAATACATAAACTGATCCCTCACTTTGTGACCACCGTTTATACAATTAACTAGCAGTATAGCTCGGCGTTGATCAGGTGTAATGAAAGCTTTAAAACTAATCCATGGTCCTGAAGCTCAGACTCTTTGGACGTTGCCACGAAAGACTAAAAAAAGCAATAGTTGTTTCCAGTTAAAGCGAAACCGTAGACTGAAAGACAAATGAATAGATGTAAGTCAAATTTTGATTTCCTGGTATCGATATCAAAAAAGTTTTTTTCATTGTAAACTGAATTTTGAAGGCTAAATAAGTCTTCTGAGTAAATGGTATTATGGTTGAAAGTAAGAACTACAATTATACCTACTTAGAGCCAAACCAGAAGCAAAAACTAAAATAAAAGGGCTGAAAAAATACAGACAGATAGACAGACACACACACAAACATCTTGCCGTTTATATATATATATATTCTTGATTTTCTGCACTATTGTAAGAACTGCAACCTTGAAACTTCTGGATATCGTTTCTTATGTCTTTGTCTATGAGTGTATCAAATTTTATTACAATCGGACCACTCCTTCTATAACCCGATTTTTCGATTATCTATTTTCGATATTTATCGGTGGTACCTCGACACAAAACCTAGCTAAGAATACTCGCAGACGCTTGTAGTACAACTGTGTAAATTTTCCAGAAAATTGGTTCAGCTGTTTAGGAGTCTATAGTGAACGGACACACACACACACACACACACACACACACACACACACACACACACACACACACACACACAATGTTCCATTTATAAATGTTTAAGTAGTCCTCCGTATATTTCAAATATTAGGAAGAAGTTTTACTTACAAGAAACTAAAAATTGATTTTGAATTCCAGTCGGATTCATTACATTCACTTAGTTGATAATATTATTCAGAAAGTTATGAATCCATGCTTTCTCCAAAAACTATGGGTAAAATATCAAGACAGACTGGGTTCTATAGCCTTAGATGGCAACCGGTCTAGAAGAAGGAAAACTCTGAATTCTTACCATCCTGGAGAGGGCTGAGCTCCGTCAAGCTGCCGTGTCAAAAGAAACGCCACTATATGTGGTGCCCCTTAGACCCTAATGAGTTCTGGATCCGGATACTCCATATTTTTTCTCGCAAGAACTGTCACTTTTTACCCTATTTGCATGCTGGCTATTATACTCATCATTGTTGTTATTATCACAACGTTTCGGCCGTTGTGCCCTCTGGCTTTCATCAGGTATATATCAACCCGAGTAACCTATAGGGAATTCCAAACTCTTTGGAAAAGGGCAGTAGAATATATGATTGTTATAATCACAGCTGATTATAAAAAAAACAAATTGAGAAGAGTAGTTCGATTAAGTCAGTGAAAAATAATATCCTTGTGATGTTTTGAAGCCGATTTCTCGTCATTTACAGTTTTGGGTCTTTAAAAACTAGAGTAAACAAACAAATGGAAATTGCTACCCAACCCAATCGATACCCAGCACATTGAAGGCATTATCAATATTTGTTCCATTTGTCTTGTAAAGACGAGTAAAAAAAACTATTTGCATCAACTATTTGCATTATTGTCTTAAAATTAGACTTAGTCATTTTTTTAAAACCAGTATCACCCCATGCAAGTCAGTAAACCTACTAAATACACAAGAGATTACAAGGTGTGGAAAAATTTAGGAACAAAAACATTATGGTTCTGGGCATGACGGTAAACTACATCCGGCAGTAAGGCCTCTGATCGGGAGGTTGTGAGGAGCATGGAACTACCTCTTAATTGCTGTTGTTCTCAGGTCCAACCTGACCCGGAGTGGTAGCACTTGTTAGGGTCCCAGCTATGGGTAAATAGTTAACCCACAAACTGGGGTCAAAACACTATAAAAGTATAAAAATACACTTTTATAGAAATATATACATAAAAATAAACTTTTATAAAGAAAAAATTAGCATAATACATTTTTGAAGGAATAAAGTTATTATTAGCAAAACATTTTTGAATACAAAACTAGAAGATATTTTTAGTTTTCTAAGATAAAAAAGAATAAAAACAAAAAAATTTTCATCAAATTCTGACTAAATCAACCTTCCCACTATAACCTAACATAAAAAAAAAATACATTAAAACCCCACCTTTTTGGCATTAAATAACCCGCAGAGGTGTTGATATGCCGTTAAACAAAACTCAAACTCAAATAGAAACATTAAAAATGAGCGGGAACAAGAAAGAGTTAGCAGGAAGTCAGTAGATAGCGATTGACATTGCATTTAAATTTTTGCAGATTAAGGTTGGCTGGTAAGCATGAAGTCAGAAAAGAGTTCTATAAGCAAAAAGTGCGAGAAAAGAAACTGTTACAATAGAACATACGGTTTCATCTCGCCAGCTCAACTGAAAATTGACGAGATGCTGACGCCAGTCTAATACTGCGATTAAATTGAAAAGTTTAGGTACCATATCGAAGAGCTCATTGGAACAATTACCATGAAATTCTTTATAGAAAAGGCACAGGCTGGGAAAGTGACTGAAGCCGGTAGGCCAGATCAGTTACAATAAAATTGCTGATTCTTTTCGGATTTTATCAACGAGCCCGAGCTGAATAGCACAGGAACCGGACCATGCATGGCAGTAATATTCTAAGCCTGGACAATTGATAGACGTATAGATATGTAAGATAGAAAATTTTTCACGCGTTTATTTCTTTTTCTTTCTCTATTCTCATTTTCATTTTTTTCTTTTTCTTAGTCTTGTTCACCTTCTTCCTTTCTTTTCGTTCTCTTCATTCTTCCTTTCTTTTCATCCGCTTTTTCCTTCACTTTTCTTTCTTTCTAATTTTGTTATCTTCTCTCTTTCTTTTCCCATTCTTTTCAGTTGACCTCTTACAGTCTCTCTATTCTCTCAACCCGGCCTTTCTTTCTTTTTACTCTTTCCTTTCTTTCTTTTTTTTCTTTCTTTCTTTCTTTCTTTGTTCAGCGGGGATTTTCGTTTTATTCCGCTGAAAGTCTGTCTTTCTTTCTTTCTTTCTTTCTTTCTTTCTTTCTTTCTTAATCGGGGGATTTTTCTCTTATTCTCACAGGTCTTTCTTTTTTCTTTCTTTCTTTCTTTCTTTCTTTCTTTCTTTCTTAATCGGGGGATTTTTCTCTTATTCTCACAGGTCTTTCTTTTTCTTTCTTTCTTTCTGTATTTCTTTCTTTCTTTCTTTCTTTCTTTCTTTCTTTCTTTCTTTCTTTCTTTCTTTAACCGGGTGATTTTTCTCTTATTCTTGCATGGTTTCTTTCTTTCTTTCTTTCTTTCTTTCTTTCTTTCTTTCTTTCTTTCTTAATCGGAGGATTTTTCTCTTATTCTCACAGGTCTTTCTTTTTTCTTTCTTTCTTTCTTTCTTTCTTTCTTTTTTTCTTTTTTTCTTTCTTAATCGGGGGATTTTTCTCTTATTCTCACAGGTCTTTCTTTCTTTCTTTCTTTTTTTCTTTCTTTCTTAACCGGGTGATTTTTCTCTTATTCTTGCAGGTCTTTCTTTCTTTCTTTCTTTCTTTCTTTCTTAACCGGGTGATTTTTCTCTTATTCTTGCATGTCTTTCTTTTTTCTTTCTTTCTTTCTTTCTTTCTTTCTTTCTTTCTTTCTTTCTTTCTTAATCGGAGGATTTTTCTCTTATTCTCACAGGTCTTTCTTTTTTCTTTCTTTCTTTCTTTCTTTCTTTCTTTCTTTCTTTCTTTCTTTCTTTCTTAATCGGGGGAGTTTTCTATTATTCTCACAAGTCTTTCTGTATTTCTTTCTTTTTTTCTTTCTTTCTTAACCGGGTGATTTTTCTCTTATTCTTGCAGGTCTTTCTTTCTTTCTTTCTTTCTTTCTTTCTTAATCGGAGGATTTTTCTCTTATTCTCACAGGTCTTTCTTTCTTTCTTTCTTTTTTCTTTCTTTCTTAACCGGGTGATTTTTCTCTTATTCTTGCAGGTCTTTATTTTTTCTTTGTTTCTTTCTTTCTTTTTTTCTTTCTTTCTTAACCGGGTGATTTTTCTCTTATTCTTGCAGGTCTTTATTTTTTCTTTCTTTCTTTCTTTCTTTCTTTCTTTCTTAATCGGAGGATTTTTCTCTTATTCTCACAGGCTTTCTTTCTTTCTTTCTTTCTTTCTTTCTTTCTGTATTTCTTTCTTTCTTTCTTAACCGGGTGATTTTTCTCTTATTCTTGCAGGTCTTTCTTTTTTTCTTTCTTTCTTTTAAACATTATGCAGTTTGGGTTACAAGACCACGGGAGGGAGTTATTTTTTTTAAAAGCTTATCAACTCTGTGGAATATTTAATGCCAAAAATGGTGGGGTTTTAACGTTCGGTTATAATGAGAAAATTTAGTCAGATTTTGATTAAAAATTTTATTTTTTATTTTAGAAGATGTCTTCTAGGTTTGTATTTAAAAATCTATTGCTAGTAATATTTTCTTCCTTCAAAAATCTATTATGGCAAAAGTTTTTTTCCATCTATTGTTAGTAATATTTTTCCTTCTATAAAAGTCTATTCTATGGGTATATTTTTATAAAAGTTTATTTTTTATACTTTCATAGTGTTTTGACCCCGGTTTGGGGGTTAACGATTTGCAGGTGCTACCACTCCGGGTCAGGGTCGACCTGAGAACAACAGCAATTAAGAAGTGGTTCCATGCTCCTCACAACCTCCCCATCAGAGGCCTAGCTGCCGGATGGGTCAGGGTGGACCTAGGAACAACAGCAATTAAGAGGTGGTTTCATGCTCCTCACAACCTCCCCATCAGAGGCCTAGCTGCCGGATGCAGTTTACCGTCATACCCAGGACCACAAGACCACCGTATAAATGTGAGTGGTACATCCAATTATATCACTTATATCGTGTAGAGAATAATGATATCACAGAAGGAGAGAGAGAGAGAGAGAGAGAGGGGGGGGAGAAAGGTAGAGGAAGAAATGGTGCGGCAGAGAGACTGTAAATGGTAAATTCGCCTCTCTCTCTCTCTCTGTCTCTAGCTTTTTCTTGGTCTCTTTCTTTCTCTCTCTCTCTCTCTCGCTCTCAGTCTCTGTCTCTCTCTCGCTCTCTCGCATTCTCTTTTTACTCGCGCTATCACTCGCTTTCTCTCGATCTCTCTCTCACCCT
>JBBBDQ010001240.1:1882500-1932500 GCA_037127315.1 Ascarosepion bandense | reverse complement strand
AATACATAGCCCTATATATATATATATATATATGTGTGTGTGTGTGTGTGTGTGTGTGTGTGTGTGTGTGAGAGAGAGAGAGAGAGAGAGAGAGAGAGAGAGAGCGGAAGTAATATAAGTATGTGTGATATTTTGGTCTGTGTTCTAAGCAAACAACAAATTCCACAGTCCTTTGCCCTTTTCCAGCACGTCCAGCCTCCAGCTGTCTTGAAAGGATTTGTTTGTTCTGCAAATGGATTGCAATGATAAACAAACTCACTCTCCATATTTACCGGACTTATCTAAGCCAAAACAACTTCCATCTTTGTACACCGACAGCCGACATTTGTCTTTCTACCTTCATACACCGTCTCTCTCTTTTTCTCTCTGTCTGTCTGTCTGTCTGTCTGTCTGTCTCTCTCTCTCTCTCTCTCTCTCTCTCTCCAATCATACACCAGTTTGATTTTTCCGGCTTTATCCTGTTGTATTTATCTTACAGTCTTTCTTCCTTTCACGTTTTCTTCATCTCTTTCTTTCTTTCTTTCTTTCTTTCTTTCTTTGTTCATCTCTTTCTTTCTTTCTTTCTTTCTTTCTGTCTTTCTTTCTTCATCTGTTTCTTTCTTTCTCTCTTTCTTTCTTTGTCTCTTTCTTTCTTCCTCTCTTTCTTTCTCTCTTTCTTTCTTTCTTTCTTCATCTCTTTCTTTCTCTCTTTCTTTCTTTCTTTCTTTCTTCATATCTTTCTCTCTTTCTTTCTTTCTTTCTTTCTCTCTTTCTTTCTTTCTTTCTTTCTGTCTTCATATCTTTCTTTCTTTCTTTGTTCATCTCTTTCTTTCTTTCTTCATTTCTTTTTTTCTCTCTTTCTTTCTTTCTTTCTTTGTTCATCTCTTTCTTTCTTTCTTTCTTTTTTCATATCTTTCTTTCTCTCTTTCTTTCTTTCTTTCATTTCTCTTTCTTTCTTTCTTTCTTCCTCTCTCTCTTTCTTTCTTTCTTTCTTTCTTCATATCTTTCTTTCTTTCTTTCTTTCTTCATATCTTTCTCTCTTTCTTTCTTTCTTCATCTCTTTCTTTCTTTCATTCTTTCTTTCTTTCTTTCTTTCTTTCTGTCCTTCTCTAATATCCTTTCTGTTTTCTCTTGACTGTAAGCTTGGGTGTGCGGGTGGTGTAGTGGATAATAGCTAGGAACTGTTAATCGGAGAGCCGAGTTCCAAATCCCTGTGTTCGTTATATTCACTTCTGCACAAATACTCTTGGTGAAGGTATAAAGTCACGTCTCCTCTCCCCTCGGCTATGGATTAATTAATAAATCGTTATTGTCTCAAAAAATATTTAAAAAACAGATTTATTTACATTCTCTTCAATGTATCATTGCCTTCGGAAAGAGGTAATTTTTTTTCAGCAATGGAGATATTGGAAAAAATCCGGAGTACAGGTTTATATTTTGATAAGATTCGATAGCGGCAATCTCAAAAAATTTCCTTTTTCATAAAGTTATTTTCTCTTTTAATAAGTGTGGCATCCATTATATCAAATTTGTGGCTGAATTTGCATAACTTGTTGTGACGTACTCCCTCTAAAGAGTCTATGTTGAACTCCACCTACTTTAAGATTAGTAGGACAGGAGGCCTTGGTGGGTAGCAGTCGAATTGATTTCAGCTGCGTCTCTGTCCTCGGGTAGATTTGCGGCTTGGTGGTATGTCTACCCGAGGACGGACATGCTGCTGAACAGTGCCAAACCCCAGGGGGACATCCCCCAAGCCTTTACCTCTCTTTCGGGATGGGGCTGAGTTTATTGTTCCGTGCCTGGGGCGTTTCCAAAAGGGGAAGTGCCGAGAGGGATTTGGGAAATTTTCTACGGCGCTGCCGATAAACCCACCTAAATACTGACCTTGTGTCTCATCTTTTGCATGGTGGGGGCAAAAGTAAATACCAACAGTCGAACTGATTAACCGCTGGACAACCGACACAAGCACTAATCGTGTAATACTCTTCTGTTGCATTTGCTGTTAAATATACAATATTTCTTTTCTTATTTTTTTTTCAATTGGAGTAGATAGACTGAACTATCGCCCGGTTCACACTCCACCCACGTCTATTGAACAGGTGTAGAGGCTCATCCCTTGTTCCCTGTTTAGGATGTGGTTTCCGGCTTTCTTTTTTCCAATCTATTCACTATTTTATTTTATTTTATTTTATTTTATTTTCAATTCGAGTAGATAGACTAACGACCTCAGTAGATACACAAAAATAGAAAAAGGCGTAAGACAAGGATGTGTCTTTTCACCGGATTTGTTCAACCTATACAGCGAGAATATTTTGAGGACCCTAGATGACACGCCAGGATTTGTTATTGGAGGCCACAACCTGAACAACATAAGATACGCGGACGATACAGTACTGATTGCGGACACGGAAAGGAAACTACAAGACCTCATACAAAAAGTAGCAGTGGAGAGTGACAAGAAGGGACTACAAATAAACTTTAAGAAAACTGAGTGCATGGTCATCAGCAAAAGATACAACCCAAAATGCCAAATACAGGTGGGGGATAACAGAATCAAACAAGTCCAAGAATTTAAGTACCTAGGAAGTGTTCTAACAGGAGATGGAAAGTGCGACACGGAGATCCGAAGGCGAATTGGCATGGCAAAGGACGCGTTCCAGAAGATGAGCAAAATACTAACACACAGTAAAATCTCAATAGAAACGAAGAAAAGAGTTCTGGACTGATACGTGATGTCAGTTCTTCAATACGGCTGTGAATGCTGGACAATATCATCGAAAATGAGGACAAAACTGGAAGCGGCCGAAATGTGGTTCTACAGAAGGATGCTACGGATATCGTGGACTGAGCATACAAGCAACGACGAAGTGTTAGAAAGAATGTCAACAAAAAGGAAATTGATGCTGAGCATCAGGAAGAGACAACTGAAGTTCCTGGGACATGCAATGAGGAAGGAGAGCCTGGAGAACCTGATACTGACTGGACAGATAGAAGGAAGGAGAGACAGAGGAAGGCAGCGGATAACATATTTGCAGGGTCTGATCAGGTGGATGACGGAACGGGGGTTGCCAGGAGCAACAGGAGCAAACATACTAAGAGCCACAAGGGATAGGGAGACGTGGAGATCCATGATCGCCTACGTCCTGAAGGGACAGGGCACATAGAAGAAGAAGAAGAAGATAGACTAAACTATCGCCCGGTTTGACACTCCACCCACGTCTATTGAACAGGTGAAGAGGCTCATCCCTTGTTCCCTGTTTAGGATGTGGTTTCCGGCTTTCTCTTTTCCAATCTATTCACTCTTACGTAGCCCCCTGCACACCAGTGGCCTTACCGCCTTGCTTGGGGTTTTTCACTTGTTCGCAACATAAACAACGTGCACACGTGAAAAATAAAGTGACGAGAATTTACCCATCGCACAAGCAACAATATTATAAACTGTTGTGGTGTCCTCGCTCTAAAGAGTCTATGATGGACTCTTCTGCCTATTATAAGATTAGAAGGAGAGGAGGCCTTGGATGAACAGCTGAACTGATTGAACACTGAACAACCGACACACGCACTAATCGTGTAATACTCTTCTGTTGCATTTACTGTTAAATATACAATATTTCTATAATACATGTTTTGTTATTTTTTAAACCTTTCACTAGGTCACGAAACAGCTAGTGCATTTATTGGAACTAGAATCTCCGATTGATGCTAAATCGGTCGAGTTTCCATCCCATCCCGAAGCAGTCGGATGTCTATCCACACTGATGAGCTGTGATACAGCAAAACAAACTTGTATGTAGATGACTAATTACGTTCTCGTTATCCGATTGAGCTGGAAAATAGAGGGGAAAATTTTAAAAACAATTACCGCTTCCGCGATTTACGCATTACTCCCCGTACATGAATTGAGTTCTCTTAGCTGCTGGCGTGTGTATGCATCGCGTGTATAACACTTTAAAATCCCCTCCGCCTCAGCTGTGAGCCGATAGCTTAGAGGCAGTGTCTCCGACTAATGCTAAATCGGTCGAGTTTCAATCCCGGCTGGAAACAATCGGATGTCTAGCCTCAATGATCTGTGATACAGCGGATGTGGATGACTATATTTATATAAAAGTAAAAAAAAAATTAAATGTATAGAAACTACAGTGGCCACAAAATGAGGGATCCGTTTAAATACTGGTTATAAAATAGGATTCACCCGTTTTCTACGTTTACAATATAACTTCTTTTTTAAATTCTGATTAAGAGCTCGTAGTCCAGAAAAAAAAATAGCCAAAAAATAGCCCGCAGTCCAGAAAAAATAGCTCGTAGTCCAGAAAAATAATAGCCAAAAATAGCTCGCAGTCCAGAAAAAATAGCCAAAAAATAGCTCGCAGTCCAGAAAAAAATAGCCAAAAAATAGCCCGCAGTCCAGAAAAAATAGCTCGTAGTCCAGAAAAATAATAGCCAAAAATAGCACGCAGTCCAGAAAAAATAGCCAAAAAATAGCTCGCAGTCCAGAAAAAATAGCCAAAAAATAGCTCGCAGTCCAGAAAAAAATAGCCAAAAAATAGCCCGCAGTCCAGAAAAAATAGCTCGCAGTCCAGAAAAAATAGCTCGTAGTCCAGAAAAATAATAGCCAAAAATAGCACGCAGTCCAGAAAAAATAGCCAAAAAATAGCTCGCAGTCCAGAAAAAATAGCCAAAAAATAGCCCGCAGTCCAGAAAAAATAGCTCGTAGTCCAGAAAAATAATAGCCAAAAATAGCTCGCAGTCCAGAAAAAAATAGCCAAAATGAAACCGTTTGCAATTCATCCATGCATTATTTTGACAATTTTCTTTATGGTCCCACTCAAAAAACTTTTTCTCTCTTAAACGGCAAACTTTTAGAATGACTTTTGCTTAGATAAACAGTTTGAAATGACTTCGAGAGAATGAACCCTGTAGGTCTTGTAGTAGGGTTCTTCGAACATCCTGAACTTTTCCTGACTAAGCGTCTATCGGAAAAGCCTTATGGTGATAGTGCGTCTCGTTGGAGCCAAGTGTCGTTCTAATCTTGGGGTACATCGTCATAAAGTATGAACACACGGAAAGAGGGAAAGTAAGCGACGTTGTTTTGGGGTAGAAGAGAACATATGTAGAGAGTCACGGAATAAAGAAAGAAACTCTTGATTGTTATCCTATTTTTCTGAGTAGACATTGCTGTGAAATGCTAAACGGGACAAGTGGTATAAGTTATATAATATCCAAAGCGACAGATGGACGTAATAAAGACAGAATATCAAACAAACATGGAAAGACTTTTAAATGTAATAAATAAAACCAAGGGAGAAAAAAATGATTCAGTAAGTGAAACAGAAAATAGACGACTTAATAGCGTGGTTTGTTGTCTCAGGTCATTGATGAAAAATCGATTCAAACGAATTAACGCTGTGCCTCTTGACGAGGGTTTTACGGCTATATCGTGTTGAATACACCGGTTCCCGTCCGATCGAGCCTGGTCAGTACTTACATGGGTGACCATTTGGAAATACCAGGTGCTGTAAACGTAAAGACCAAGAATGGTCCATCGGTCCTCCAGGTTTGGGGGTTGGGTTCAGGGCTAACAACCCTGTCCCGTAAAAAACAGTTTGTTACAGCAACAAAAAGTTGCTGCCCTATGCACCATCTGTGTATGATAGATAAATGATGATGATGTTGTCTTGACGAGGACTGTCCTTCGACAGATTCCGTAGACTTGAGATACAGAATCAGAAAGAAAGAACTATACCAAATAACGGAATAGCACATTATTTGAGGACTTTCAAAAGCAGCAACAACTGAAATAAATAGCACATGTAACTTGGAGAGAAAATAATGATAAAACAAATATATTACCATTAAATACTAATTCAAACGAAAGTTAGGAAGGATCCACTTGTCAAAACTAGAAAGAGCGATAACAATTGTTGGATTTGAGAAACTTATCTTCCCGAAAAATCGTTTTAAGTGATCTTCAACCCAAACTAGCAGTGTCTGTTCGGCCAGTGACACACGCATATAAATTACTTAGTAAATCAATCAAGAGCCATACGTTATACACGCTTGGGTGATCATGTTTCAAAAGAGACATGACTGACTGGGCAGAAGATTATACCGCAGTAGGTTACCATTGCTTTCTGCGGTAGACTGGTTGCCGACCATGGCTAGAGAACCCAATCTTTCCTGTTATTTGACTCATAGCTAGAGTAGGGAGAGATGTATTATATTATTAAGTAGTAATTAGTGGGGGATCAGTTTATTACTTCATAACAATATAAAACTGATCTCCCATTTTATGCCCAGTAGAAGCCTTAATCATGTTTCCAACTATTATATTCAGTCAGTCATTTAAGTGCCATACGTAATACACGCTTGGGTGATCATGTCTCAAAAGAGACATGACTGACTGGGCAGAAGATTTTCTCAGTAAAAAATGTGTCTAGTTTTAACCATAGTTATTGAATAATACTTTAACACAAAATTTGCAACAATTTTTAGACAAGTAAAAAAAAAAATTTTTTTTTCAGAACCAATTTGATCCATGGCTTCAACTGACATGTGAAAACAATCGTGTATGCCACCAAACATAGATCATAAGATGACTTAAAAGCAAAATGAACTAATGTGATTTCAGGCATTACTGTAAATCAGTTGGCAAATGCTTTCCGTCGTATTACCCTTTGTATTGCTAATGATGGAGGACATGTGGGAACTTAAATAAAATTTCAATAAAACCTTAAAAAATATAGATTTACTTCTTTCTAATTCTTTTTAAAAATAATTTCTATCGCGAATACAAATGAAGTTATAAATTTCTTAAAGTGCACACGAACTTTATGAACAGCCTGTATTAACATTTCACACGAATTCAAACGAAAAAACAAGAAGTAACCCCTTGTCAAAACTAGAAAGAGTGATAACAGTCATTGGATTTGAGAAGACTATTTTATTGTAAAATTGTTTTTAATCTAAACTTATTTATAAATGGAACTTGTGTGTGTGTGTCTGTGTGTGTCTGTGTGTGTCCGTTAATTATAGACTCCGAAACGACTGAACCAATTTTCTGGAAAATTTACACAGTTGTACTATATTTTAGACCGGAAACCGCATCCTAAACAGGAAACAAGGGATGAGCCTCTTCACCTGTTCAATAGATGTGGGTGGAGTGTGAACCGGGCGATACTATTACTTCAAAACAATATAAATCTGATCCCCCACTTTATGTCCAGTATTATCTTTAATCATGTTTTAAACTATTATATTCAGTCAGTCAGTTAAGTGCCATACATGATTCACGCTTTGGGCGATCATGTCTCGAAAGAGACATGACTGACTGGACAGAAGAATATCCCGCAGTAGGTTGCCATTGCTTTCTGCGACAGAATGGTTGCCATCCAAGGCTATAGAACCCAGTATGTTATATTATTTGACCCATAACTGGAGGAAAGAGACGGATTAATACCTTTTCCAAGGGTATTTGTTCCTTAATGAAGGTAAGGAATTCAAGGTGAATTCCAACTCGGATAAATAATTTCAAAATCTGATACAACGCCGACTAATGTCTACGTTTTCGTTTTTTTGCATTTAAATGAAACATTTTTGACTCCAAATGTGAACCTGAAGAATTTCCTAACGGAAGTGTAAATCGTACCGCCTTTTTGATAGAAATGTTGTAGTCGGAGCGTCTTCTACCATTTCGATTCAATTGTAATCTGGTAATTTGTCTGACATTCTTTTGCTCTCTTTGTTTGCTTATTTCTTTTACCTCTCCTTCTCCATCTCTTGCTATGTTTTTCTATCTTTCTCTTTCATTTTCTTCTCACTACTATTCTCTTGTCAATTTCTTTCTTTCGTTTTTTTTTTCTTTCTGGTTCATTTTCTGTTTTGTTCCTTTCCTTGTCTCTTTTTTCTTAATTTATTCCCTCTGTTTAACTTTATCTTGCGAGATTTTTTCGCATTCATTTACCTCTTGATTCCCTTTACTGAACTTTTTTCATCTTCCTTTCTTTCTCCCTTCTTTTACTTTTCTCTTGGCAAATTTTTCTTTCTTTCTTTCTTTCTTTCTTAATTTCCTCCTCGTCACCTTTTCTTGCCTCTTTCTTTCTTCCATTTTTTGTTTATTATTCGCAAGCCAAATTCTTTCTTTCTTTTTCTTGTTAAATATTTTGTTTGTTTTCCTCTTTCTTTCTTTCTTTCTTTCTTTCTTTCTTTCTTTCTTTCTTTCTTTCTCAATTTCCTCCTCGTCACCTTTTCTTGCTTCTTTCTTTCTTCCATTTTTTTTTACTTTTCTCTTGCCAAAGTCTTTCTTTCTTTTTCTTGCCAAATATTTGTTTCTTTCCATCTTTCTTTCTTTCTTTCTTTCTTTCTTTCTTTCTTTCTTTCTTTCAATTTCCTCCTCGTCACCTTTTCTTGCCTCTTTCTTTCTTCCATTTTTGTTTATTTTTCGCTTGCCAAATTCTTTCTCTCTTTTTCTTGTTAAATATTTTGTTTGTTTTCCTCTTTCTTTCTTTCTTTCTTTCTTTCTCAATTTCCTCCTCGTCACCTTTTCTTGCCTCTTTCTTTCTTCCATTTTATTTTACTTTTCTCTTGCCAAAGTCTTTCTTTCTTTTTCTTGCCAAATATTTTGTTTCTTTCTCTCTCTCTTTCTTTCTTTCTTTCTTTCTTTCTCAATTTCCTCCTTGTCACCTTTTCTTGCCTCTTCTTTCTTCCATTTTTTGTTTATTTTTCTCTTGCCAAATTCTTTCTTTCTTTTTCTTGTCAAATATTTTGTTTCTTTCCCTCTTTCTTTCTTTCTTTCTTTCTTTCTTTCTTTCTTTCTCAATTTCATCCTCGTCACCTTTTCTTGCCTCTTTCTTTCTTTCTTCCATTTTTTTTACTTTTCTCTTGCCAAATTCTTTCTTTCTTTTTCTTTCCAAATATTTTGTTTCTTTCTCTCTCTCTTTCTTTCTTTCTTTCTTTCTTATTCAATTTCCTGTTCATCACCTTTTCTTGCCTCTTTCTTTCTTCCACTTTTTTTTTTAGATTTCTCTTACCAAATTCTTTCTTCATTTTTCTCTTCTGTCAATTTTATTGTATCGTCTTTTTTTCTTTCTTTTTTTTTTCAGATTCTGTCTTTCTTTCTTATTCATTTTCCGCTTCTTTCTTTTTTTCTCACCTCTTTCTTTCTCGTTCCAAATTCTTTCTTTTTTTTCGAATTCATTTTTTCCTTCTTTTCCTTTTCTCGTTTCTTTCTTTTAGTTCTTTTTCTTTATCTTTCACCTGGAAAATTCTTTCTTTCTTCATTTTTTTTATGTTCCATATTTCTTTCTTTCTTTTTTCTTCTCTCTTTTTTTTCTCTTAAAAGATGACTTTCTTTCTTACTTTCTTACTTTCTTTCTTTCTTTCTTTTTTTCTTTCTTATACATTTTCTCCCTTTTTTCCCCTTTTCTTTTTCTCCGTCACCTTGTATCAGTTTTCTTCTTCGCCAGTTAAACACTAGAAATTGAGGGCGGATCTATATGCCACAGCTGAATGGCACACGTCAACGTAACTGCTATTCGTCTCTAACCCCCACTCATCGACCATTGAAGTGACGATTTTACCGAAACAACCGATCATCATCATGGTCATCATGATGTAGGAAAGCGAACATATTCGAAGTGGACGGTGTTTAGTCGACCGGTGGGGGAGTATCTGAGTGGTGAATTGAGAGTGGGGGAACTCATTAATCAGTTAGGGGCGCGGTTCCGTCAGTGCTTATGAAGTTGATTAATGGTCATAATACGGTATTGTTTTTTTGGCTTTCTTTTGATTTTGGACTCACGTTTCCGTTTCTTGACGAGATTCATCCCCCCCCCCCCCCCCGCCTACTCCCACCCAACGCTTTTCATTCTTTGTTTATTTATTCATTTTTGTTTGGGCAATTTCTTTTTCTGTATTCCTTTCGCCTACACTAGAGCCCTCTGTTTCTTTTCCTTTCTTTGATATTCGCTCAGTTTTTTCGGGTTTTTTTTTGGTTTTTTTTTGTTTCTAATTGTCTTTATTAATGAGATTCATGTCTTACCGCCAATCATATCTTTTCCTTTCTTTTCTCTTCTTTTCTTTCTTTTCTTTTTCTTCTTTTTTTCTTTTTTCTTTCTTTCTTTCATAGTTTTTACTTTCAGTTTTTTCTTCCCTTCTGTCATTTCCTTCTTTTTTTCTTCCTCTCATAGTTTTACTTTCAATTTCTCCTTTCTTTCTTTCTTTCTTTCTTTCTTTTTTTCTTTCTCTCATAGTTTTCCCGTTAATTTCTTCTTTCTTTCTTTCTTTCTGACATTTCCTTCTTTTTTTATTTCTCTCATAGTTTTTCTTTCTTTCTTTCTTTCTTTCTTTCTTTCTTTGAAAGAAAAAAAAAGAATGAAAAGATTGGATAAGAGAAAGCCAGAAACCACATCCTAAACAGGGAACAAGAGATGAGCCTCTTCACCTGTTCAATAGACGTGGGTGGAGTATGAACCGGGCGATAGTTTAGTTTATCTACTAAAAAAAAACAAAAAAAACGACGAAATAGATAAATAATAGCAACATTTTACAGGTACGCACACCTGAGAAGACGAGTGAACGCTGCCGACAAGCACACATACACTATAAAAAATAGACCAATGAAAAGCGCATATAAAACTTCAAAGTAAATTATAATATAAACCAATCACTTGCTGGCACATCGTAACGAGTCAACGGACAGGTCTGTCTACAAACTCTTGAATCAGAATGATGAAGGTAAAACCAATCGACAAAGTGACAAATATTTTACTTATCATATCCGCCCGTGCATTGAATACTGTTGCCATATCTGGTCGGGTGCTACTGATATTCTCCTCGGGCTTCTCGACAAGGTACAGCGGAGGGTCTGTAATGTGATCGATACCAACTTGGCAGACCGCCTGCAGTCTCTCTCCCACCGGCGCGACGTGGCTTCCCTGTGTCTCTTCTATAAATACTTTCACGGCTTCTGCTCCGATGAACTTAGATCACTGGTGCCCCCCCCCCCGCCAGATACGAATTTGCACGATGAAATAGATTAGCAAATAGATCCCACCCTTTTACAGTGAAACCGATAAAATGCAACCGCAACTTCTACTCCAATAGTTTCTTTTCTCGCACTTCCCGACTGTGGAATTCCCTTCCACACGATTGCTTCCCCGACGGCTACAATCTCCAGGAGTTTAAATGTAAGGTCAATAGACACCTCCTAACACGCTAACTCGCTCCCATTCTTTCAAACACTCTTCCCATCTGCCCAACCCTCATCCTCGGTATCCTTACTCATCTATCACCTTCCTTCTGACATTCTCTATGTCTAACCACTCCTTCTCTTTACCTTCCCCTATATAGCCCCATGCGCAATAGTGGCAGTTGAATGCCTTGCTTGGGGTGAAATGATTAATATATATATATATATATATATATATATATATACACTAGCGGCCATAATTATCAGGACACTCTAGAGTTTAAAAAATGATATATTTCATACTTTTTTATTATTTATTGCCAAGAGAATAATTGTAAAGGAAAATAGAGTGGTTCTTTTGTTAATATTGCACAATAACATGTGCATCAAATTTATAAAGATTTAATAATTATCTATATTGTAGCTTCATCAATGAAAGAATGAAGAAAATTTAGGCTGATTCGAATGAGTTCATTTTTGCTTCTTTGCCTTGGAAAACTTTGAAAAGTCATAATAACAAAAGAACCATTCTATTTTCATTTGGCAATAAATAATACAAATAGTATAAAGTACATAACTAAAAAAAAACTTGGGTGCTCTTATAATTATGACCGGTTGTGTATATATAGTATTTTGCATCTATCTCAGTATTATTACAATATACATATAAATTTAGATATAAATATATGTGTATGTATAGTAATAAGACTGAGACATGGAGGAAATACTATATATATATATATATATATATATATATATATATATGCAAATCGCCTTAAGACACCAAATGGTAGAATCTTAGGTCCTGTAATTACTCGTTTATAAATGAAGAATATTCAAAAGTTCTACAATATAATTTTATCGAACACTTTTTAATAGAAATGTGTACTAGTCTAATTTTAGTATGACGAAAAACTAAGCAATTAACTAATATATATATATATATATATATATATATATATATGTATTGTAAATAATACAGTATAAAATCTGTTTTCCTCCGATATGCACAGATAGCTTACGGGTAAAATCTCTAACTGATAATAAATAAGTCGTGCTTGAAGAAATCTGTTGTCCATTTGACCTGATTGGCTGTGTTAGAGCGAAACAGGCCTGTATGCAGAGGACTAATGACATATATATATATACATATATATATACATATATATATATATATATATATATATATGTGTGTGTGTGTGTGTGTGTGTGTGTGTGTGTAATGTTGTCATAACATAGAAAATGCTGTATATACAGCATTTTCTATGTTAGGCTGCAGTCGTTGAAAATGTTGATGATTTTTTATGAATCTTGAAGTTCATTTAAATTACATTTGTTTTTATATCATTTCTAGTTAATCACTATTGATTTCCAATAAACCTAATATCTCTTTATATATATATATATATATATATATATATATATATATGCTGTTAGCGTTTATTGACGGATGTGCGTTGTGGTTCGGTGGATGCCGACTTGGAAAGGGAAATCGGTGAGCCGAGTTCCAATTCCAGTCGAGCACTCTGCATTCAATTGCGCACTGGTACCCTTGGGAAAGGTATTAATCCGTCTCTTCCCTCCAGTTATGGGTTAAATAACTGAGGTCTGTTGTTTATGCAATCGGTGGCGGACTTCTGCACCGATTGTTTGTTATCAGCAGTTACAAAAAGTGTGGATGGTGCTACACAAGCCTTCACCACTATAACCAGTTCTCTGTGTGACAGTCTAAGTTAGACACCCATACGTCGAAATCGACGGGAGAGAGTTCATCATATATATATATATATATATATATATATATATATATATATATCTGGGCATGTATGTAAATATTTCCAAGGTATTTTTTTAATCGTATCACTCCGAGCAAGGCGGTAACGCCACTGATGTGCAGGGGGCTACATAATAGTGAAAAGATTGAAAAAGAGAAAGCCGGAAGCCAGATCCTAAACAGGGAACAAGGAATGAGCCTCTTAACCTGTTCAATAGACATGGGTAGAGTGTGAACTGGGCGATAGATAGATCTATCTAGTCCAATTGAAAAAAAAAACAGAGTGAGAAGATTGGAAAAGAGAAAGCCGGAAACCAAATCCTAAACAGGGAATAAGGGATGAGCCTCTTAACCTGTTCAATAGACATGGGTAGAGTGTGAACTGGGTGATAGATAGATCTATCTAGTCCAATTGAAAAAAAAAAACAGAGTGAGAAGATTGGAAAAGAGAAAGCCGGAAACCAAATCCTAAACAGGGAATAAGGGATGAGCCTCTTAACCTGTTCAATAGACATGGGTAGAGTGTGAACTGGGCGATAGATAGATCTATCTAGTCCAATTGAAAAAAAAACAGAGTGAGAAGATTGGAAAAGAGAAAGCCGGAAACCAAATCCTAAACAGGGAACAAGGGATGAGCCTCTTAACCTGTTCAATAGACATGGATGGAGTGTGAACCGGGCGATAGATAGATCTATCTAATTTCACTATGATGAGTTAATGAGTCTGAAAGGAGAAAAGAGAAAAACATTAAGGAGCAATAACAATAAAAGAACAGGGGTTCAGAAGAGAAAACGATATCGATCGACATTGCATTTAAATTTTCGAAGGTCACATTTGACTGAAACGTAACAAGCCGCAAGAGAAGGAACTGTTAACATAGAACTTACAGTCACATCTAGCCATTTCAGCTTTAAAATGATGAGACCTAGCGCCTATTCTAGTGCTGAGGTTAGGTTCGTAAATCGTAGTACCAAAGAGAAAGGGTCATCAGAACAAATGAAAATGTAGAAAAGGCACAGGGAAGCTGAAAAAATTGCTGACACACACACACACACACACACACACACACACACACACACACACACACACACACACGTGTAAAGTTTTGTTAAAAACGACTGACAAGGTGCTGTTCTTATGTTTTTGACATCATTTTTCATGTGTGTTATGTATTCGTTGCGTTGAACAAAGATAATATAATCAAGAAATATGATATCAGCTAAACCAGAGATCGTCTTTCTGAATTCTCTAGTCGTATATAAAGTTCGCTTACAGCTAGCAATCTCGTAGCTGTCACCTGACTGTCGAATCTAGGCATCAGCATTATACCATTTGGGCGAGACCACGTCACGGTCTGGAGGGTGATCTTATAACTTTTTTCTTTTCAGGACATATATTATATGAAGAATTTTGCAAAAGTTTTATATATTCAAGCACTTTCATCTATAATACTTATTTATTATCAAGGGTTAATTTTATTTTAATTTTATGGAATGTTATATGAAATTATCCAGAGTTTCTTAAGGAATAAGAAAATAATTATATTGGACAGACTACAATATCGTTAACAAGAAGACTCACGTTACATCTCTCTGACTACAGATCAATTAAGTTTTATTTAAATAATGGCGACATAACAAACTCTAACCGTAACACACACGTCGATATTACAAATATAATAGCATCGTTCCTATCCATAAAAAAGGCTAAAAATAATGAAAGCACTATTAATAAACAAGAAAACGCCAACACTCAGTAATAGCCACTCTGAACACGACCGCAATGTGCAGACCATGTTCGAAAAATAAAACATTCTTATAACTCTAGATGCATATATAAAGCAATCCATATATTCAGTTAAAAGTAAAATACAGTTCATCATTGATAATGGCTATATATATAACCGAAAGCGCTTGGTGTATGATTATTTTTACAGTTTTTATATAATTGGTGTACGAAAAATAAAAACAAAATTAAGGTCGCATGAAAAATCATAGAAAAATATTAACCATAGCATCTTGTATAAAAGAGAGATTGCTGACAAAATACAAAAACATATATATATATATATATATATATATATATATATATATATATTGGTATATAAGTTCGGTAAATTTCGATGGAGAAGAACTAAAAAAAACTCAATTTATTTATTTAATTTAACAGAGTAATATAATTTAGCGAAAAATGTAGGTATTCTACAATTTCATGGGTAATACGTATTTCACAGCAAAAAGCTGCTCGTCAGACCCAAAAGATACAGCAGTTAATAATATTCAAAATAATCCCGAAAAATAATTACACACAGACGCTAACGTACCCGCGTCTTTGTGTAACTAATTTTCGGGAATATTTTGAAGAGTATTAATTGCTGTATCTGTTGGGTCTGACGAGCACCTTTTTGCTGTGAAATACGTATTACCCATGAAATTGTAGAATCCCTAAATTTCTCTCTCTCTCTCTCTCTCTCTCTATATATATATATATATATATATATATATATATATATATCACTTTCTTCTCTATCTCTCTCTCTCTCTATATATATATATATATATATATATCACTTTTTGTCTCTCTCTCTCTCTCTCTCTCTCTCTATATATATATATATATATATATATATATACTAGCAGTATAGCCCGGCGTTGCTCGGGTGTAATGAAAGCTTTAAAACTAATCCATGGTCCTGGAGCTCAGACTCTTTGGACGTTGGCACGAAGGACTAAAAAATATTAGTTGTTTCCAGTTAAAGCGAAACCGTAGGCTGAAAGAAAAATGAATGGAAGTCAAATTTTGATTTCCTGATATCGATATCAAATAAGTTTTTTTCGTCGTAAACTGAATTTTGAAGGCTAAATAAGTCCTCTGAGTAAATAGTATCATGGCTGAGACTAAGAACTACAATTATACCTACTTAGAGTCAAACCCGAAGCAAAAACTAAAATAAAAGGGCTGAAAAATAGAGACATACAGGCAGATAAACAGACACACACACAAACATCTTGTCATATCTCTCTCTCTCTCTCTATATATATATATATATATTATCGATTTTCTGCACTATTGTAAGAACTGCAACCTTGAAACTTCTGAATATCGTTTCTTATGTCTTTGTCTATGAGTGTATCAAATTTGATTAAAATCAGACCACGCCTTCTATAACCCGATTTTTCGATTATCGATTTTCGATATTTATCGGGGGTACCTCGTCACAAAACCTAACTAAGAACACTCGCAGACGCTTATAGTACAACTGTGTAAATTTTCAAGAAAATCAGTTCAGCCGTTTCGGAGTCTATAGGTAACGGAGACACACACACACAGACAAAATTCTATTCATAAATTAGTTTATATATATATATGTGTGTGTGTCTGTGTGCTGTGTGTGTGTGTGTGTGTGTTGTGTGTGTGTGTGTTGTGTGTGTGTGTGTGTGGATGAGTTGACCATTGACATAAAGAAATAAATTGGTTATCTTTATATGATTCTACGTGTGACATTGAATGCAATTGCAAATGCACTTGTCACATGGTTTGCAAGATTTGTGCATGAGAAATTGGGTATAGTAATTACATGGGCATAAATTCACCTGATTGGCCAGCCACATCCCATAACGACACAGGAAGTATCCCGACAGCCGCTTGCTTCACTGTGTCAAATTCCGGCTGAAACCAGAGCATTTCACGACTGGACTTCCGGTGGACGGAAGACGATGACATACAGGATGTTCGCAAAAAGAAAAGAACCAAAAAAGGAAGTCATAAAAAATAAATTCGGAATAGTCGTCGAATGACAATTAGCTTTTGTTTCAAGTCTTGAATTGGAGTAGATAGACTAAACTATCGCCCGGTTCACACTCCACCCACGTCTATTGAACAGGTGAAGAGGCTCATCCCTTGTTCCCTGTTTAGGACGTGGTTTCCGGCTTTCTCTTTTCCATTCTTTTTACCCTTACGTAGCCCCCTGCGCATCAGTGGCGTTATCGCCTTGCTTGGGGTGATATGATTAAAAAAAAAAAAAAAAGGAAAAAAAAAAATTTTACTCCTCCGAGAAAAGAATATTTTCAGAGCGTTATTTTCGGCAAGGGCATCAAGTTTTGATTTCTTTGTACGTCAATGCGAAGAAAACGGTAACTTTCTTGATACGGATTTTTAAATAGTTCTTTATTATCCCGCAGTAGGTTGCCATTGCTTTCTGCGGTAGACTGGTTGCCGACCAAGGCTATAGAAACCCAATCTCTCCTGTTATTTAACCCATAACTGGAAGGAAGAAACAGATTAATACCTTTCCCAATGGTATTTGCGCGTAAGTGAAAGCCATGAATTCAGCTGGAATTGATCACAGAAGCCACGCGTAAAAGAGCTGGGCCCTGCTTTGAACATGTACAGCTACCCTCACCCCCACCCAAAACATACCGAGTTTATAGCTTGACAACCGTTTCTATTACTTAGATGTAGTCGGTAGCACTGACATTGAATATTTTCCGGAAAAAGTAAGGTTATTACGACATGGTTCTCATCGGCGACATCCTCTACAAGCTAAAAAGACAAAGGGGACTTGGTGGGTCGAATTGGATGTGACCCTGCTAAGGCTCCAGATACCGTCTTCAAATTTGGTCCATGTTGCATAGCATTACGCAAGGTTGTCTTTCATTTATCTAAACTTTTATGGAACTTTGTGTGTGTGTTTATGTCTGTTTGTGTCTGTGTGTTCGTTACTTATGGACTCCGAAACGGCTGAACTGATTTTCCTGAAGTTGTACTATAGGCGTCTGCGAGTGTTTTTCGCTGGGTTTTGTGCCGAGGTACCCCCCGATAAAAATCGAAAAAATCGGGTTGTAGGAGGGGTCCGATTTTGGTCAAAGTTGATACGCTCATAGACATGAGAAAACAGACAGACATGAGAAACTATATTCAGAGGTCTCAGGGTTGCAGTTCTTGCAATAGTGCAGAAAATCGATAATGTATTGAAGGAGCAGGATGTTTTTGTGTGTGTCTGTTTATCTGCCTGTATGTCTGTATTTTTTCAGCCCTTTTATTTTGGTTTTTGCTTCGGGTTTGGTTCTAGGTGGGTATAATTGTGGTTCTTGGTCTCAGCCATGATGCCATTTACTCAGAGGACTTGTTTGGTCTTCATAATTCATTTTGCGATGAAAAGGGCTTATTTGATACCGGTGCCGGGAAATCAAAATTTCACTGGCATCCATTCATTTTTCTTTCGGTCTGCGGTTTCGCTTTGGCTGGAAACGACTATTGCTTTTTGGTCTTTCGTGCCAATGTCCGGGGTGCCTGGGCTCCAGGACCATGGGTTGGTTTTGGAGCTTTCATTGCACCCGAGCGGCGACGTGTTATACTGCTAGTGTTTTACTAAATGTTTCTTCTCAGATACCTGACACAACCTCCAAATATATAAACAAACTACCTGTGCAAGGGAAATAACTCGTATATTGCAAAACGTTACAGACAGAAACAAAAAGGAACCAAAAATCACAATAACAGCGTATTATTTTTATTATCACTGATCACAGCGCAGGTATTATGAAAAGATGTTGTCCGCCGCTAAAGATCACCGATTTTACAAGTATATTACTGTTGTGAAGTAGTTTTTCGCACTGAATGTTATAATCGTGCTATATCGGTTGCTAATCGATTTAACGCACCCAAAATGATAAGAACTTGGTAATCTTCCACTGTAAGCTGACTCCTTAGTATTCGGCTAACTGCCGACTAATATCTACTGCTTTAGTCCAACTATGTCCAAACTGGAACTAACTAATAGTTCTACTGAACTCTAATAGAACTCTAAAGAACTTCTATAACTTCCCGAGTTAACTTCCTGTTAACTCTTATTAATATAGGCGGGAGAGTCCATTATCTGAGGAATAGGTGTTTCACCATAACAATTATCTTCAAGATTTGGATAGAGCCGGATGTATCAGTGTGTTATATACCTGTTTAAAAATAAGCATTTGAATCGTAGCCTTTGAGAAGGACTTGATGTATTAGCACTGGGTGGGGTCATATTATATTATTATAGTCGCACATATGACAAATGTTTTCTCTTTTATTTCAAATAGAGACGTATGGCCTTAACTCATTTTCTCTCGTCTCAAAATAAATCCTTTAACTATGAGACAAAATCGGTTTACCATACTAAATATCTTCCTTTGACTACATTGTCTTAAGCAGTCATTTTTACGAGATCTATAGAAATTGCTTGATGGAGACGCTTTTATCGGCTTCTTTTTCCGGTAAAAGAAACTCTTTTCTTGAAAACGTCAAGAGCAGCATTAAATAATAATATTAATAGTAATAAACTCTCATCGATGGTTACTAACATGGCTTAAAGACTGAAACTGAAAGCTTTATTATTGCTGCGCAAGTCTAGAGTCTTTTCATTAAGAAATTTCTGATAAATATCATACATAATAATATGGATCCCAAATTCAGGTTCACTAACAAATATCAGGAAGCTATAGACCATCTAATCTCGTGATGTTCTGTCAGTCAGTTAAGTGCCATACATGAAACACGCTTGGGCGATCATGTCTCTTTCGAGATATGACTGACTGGGCAGAAGATTATCCTGCAGTAGGTTGCCATTGCTTTCTGCGGTAAACTGGTTGCCGACCAAGGCTATAAAACCCAATTTGTCCTGCTATTTAACCCATAACTGAAAGGAAAAGACGGATTAATACCTTTCCCAAGGGTATTTGCACGTAAGTGAATGCAATGAATTCAGCTGGAATTCGAACTCGGCTCTCCGATTTCTCGTTCCGAGCCGATATCCACTGCACCACAACGCACACCCTCAGTCAGTTAAGTGCCATACGTGAAATACTCTTGGGCAATCTGACTGGGCAGAAGATTATCCCGCGATAGGTTGCCATTGCTTTCTGCGGTAGACTGGTTGCCGACCAAGGCTATAGAACCCAATCTGTCCTGTTATTTAACCAATAACTGGAGGGAAGAGATGGATTAATACCTTTCTCAAGGGTATTTGCACTTAAGTGAATACAATGGATTCAGCTGGAATTCGAACTCGGCTCCTCGGTTTCTCGTTCCAAGCCGATATCCACTGTACCACAACTTGAGCTAAATGAATATAAAAATCGTCACGATAGAGTAGGGCAATGTTTATACTGAACAATATGCAAACACTCTGGAAAATATATGTTAACAAACATTGGTATAAACATGACCCAGCATCGGTTACAAAAATAGAAGACTTCATTTAGGGTTGACCTGGAAACAACGGCAATTGAGAGGCAGTTCCATGCTATTTCAAAACTATCAATCTTCCGATAAGATGCCTTGCTGCCTGATTAAAGATAGCATACACTATATTGCATACGCTATAATTTGAATTTAAGAACGACGATTTCATAATATACTAGCAGTGTATCCCGGTGTTGCTCGGGTGTGGTGGGGGCTTTCAAACTAGTCCATGGTCCTGGAGCTCGGACTCTTTGGACGTTGGCACGAGGGACTAGAAAGCGGTGGTCGTTTCCAGTTGGGGCGAAGCCGTGGACTGGAGGAGGAATGAATGGATGTAGGTTAAATTTTGATTTCCTGGTGTCGATATCAAGTAAGTTTTTTCGTCGTAAACTGAATTTTGAAGACTAGGTGGGTCCTCTGAGTAAGTGGTATCATGTCTGAGACTGGGAACTACAATTGTACCTACTGGGAGCCAAATCCGGGGCGGGAGCTAGAGTGGAAGGGCTGAAAAAAAAATACAGATAAACAGACACACACACAAACATCTTGCCTTTTTATATGTATTATTGTTTTTCTGCACTATTGTGGGAGCTGCAACCTTGAGGCTTCTGAATATCGTTTCTTATGTCTTTGTCTATGAGCGTATCAAATTTGATTGGAGTCGGATCACTACTTCTATAACCCGATTTGTTCGATTATCGATTTTTGATATTTATCGGGGGTACCTCGGCGCAAGGCCTGGCTAGGAACGCTCGCAGACGCTTATAGTACAACTGTGTAAATTTTCCAGAAAATCGGTTTAGCCGTTTCGGAGTCTGTGGTTAACGGACACACACACACACACACACATATACACCCACAGACAAAGTTCCATTTATAAATAAGTTTAGATTTAGATCCAGTGAGAAACGAACTAACAAACTCGTGAACCTGGCATAGAAGATATAAATAGTTTGAATTTTTTATAAAACTAACTAGGATGAAATAACGACAGCGAAAAACCATTAAAAGGAAAGAAGGCTTCATTTAATAATTTATGATGAGAATCGCCAACATCAAGTTTTGACTTGTGCTGATATTGATGCCTGGTAAATATATATATATAGGATTAAATCCCCATCCTTTCCTTTCGATATGATTAGCGAGGCAGGAAAACAGAGAAAGGAAATACTCGAAGACTTGGGCCAAACATTCAAAGTAGCAGCATCCAGAACCGGTTTTTATTTCTTCTTTCTGTCTGTCTTTCTTTCCTGGCCACTTAAGCTAATCTTTTCACTGATTTTAACAAATTAAAAAAATATGTTGCAAATTTGAAATGATTTTTTCCCAAGTAGAAATGTTGAAGAAGTCATCTTTGGAAATTTATTTTTAAAGTACTCATTTTTTTTTTCTTTCTTGCAAAAACAGCTAAACCCCAGGTAGACAACTCGATTTTAAAAAAGAACATGACAGATTTTTATAACCAAATAAAATTGGCGATCATCATCATCATCACCGCCGCCATCACCGCCATCATTATTATCGCATATTTCATATATTTGCTCTTATCAGCGTTTAGTTCTGTGAAAGTTGTAGATAAACTAGTTAATCACAAAATAAAGGAGATTTATTTTGCTACACTTATAGCTTGCAATGGTTCCCAAACGGTGTGGTGCGGATCATAGGATGCGGTGGAAGAGGATAGCCGGTGAGGCGGAACGCTTGAAAGACAATCAAAGGTTTAGAAACAGTTTTAAAAAAAAATCATATGCCAAAAATCAACATGATTTAAAAATTTTAAATATTATAAATTAGTTGTAATTGCATGCATGAGACAGATTATAAATAATTATTGACGGAGGACCATTTGTCGAAAGTCTCTGACTCAAACACAATCGCCCTAACATTCTGAAGATGAGATTTTAATCTCAAAATATTAATGTATAATGGATGGGTGATGTCCAGCCGGTTGTTTGCCTTCCTTTATTTTACTAAACGCACACTTACACTTACACACACACACACACACACACACACACACACACACACACACACACACACTTTGGAGAAACGACTGACTGGGCAGAGGATTTTCTTGCAGTGGGTTGCCATTACCTTTTTCAAAAGTATTAATGTTAATTGGAGTAGATAGATCTATCTATCGCCCGGTTCACACTCCACCCACGTCTATTGAGCAGGTTAGGAGGCTCATCCCTTGTTCCCTGTTTGGGATGTGGTTTCCGGCTTTCTCTTTTCCAATCTTTCCACTATTACGTAGCCCCCTGCACATCAGTGGCGTTACCGCCTTGCTGGGGGTGATACGATTAAAAAAAAAAAAAAAAAAAAAAAAAAAAAAAATATATATATATATATATATATATATATATATATGTGTGTGTGTGTGTGTGTGTGTGTGTGTGTGTGTGTGTAAATTGTAACAAACAGATGAACTCCGACATATTTTTTATTTATTTGCTTGAATTTATTTCTGTAAAAAAAATTGAAAAATGTTTACCAATCTAACAATTTTCAAGTTTATTAATAGCTTCGTCAGAGATTGAGATATGGAGGAAAACACAATATATATATTTAAAATCTACACAAAAATCTTTCTTCTTTGATATTACATTTCTTCTTTCTCACTGTCATTTTCTTTCGTTCCTTCCTTTGCTTTCTTTACTTTCTTTCCTTCTATTCTAATCTTTCTTTTTCTTCCTTCTTTTGTCTTTCTTTTTTTGTTCCGTTTTTTTTTTCTGATCTCCTTCTTAATTTTTCTTCAACCTTCAATTTTTTCTTCATCGTTTCTTTCTGTTTTCCTTCTCCTTTATTTCTGTAAATTCATTTTTTTTTCATTCTACAAATAACAATTTCCCCTACCCCACCCCAAACTCACTAAGAAAAACTAACGCATACAGTTATAAAAACCATCATCAGTTAAACTTATTACAACACAAAAATGCGCATACAGAAATGCACATGAGCGGGCGTACCCCCCCCCCCCCCACACAAACATATATATGTATATATATATATATGACAATGACAATTAGCTTTTGTTTTAATTCTTGATTTTACTTCTCCGAGAAAATTAGCGTTATTTTCGGCAAGGGCACAATATCAAGTTTTGATTGCATTGAGCGTTAACGCAACGAAAACTGTAAATTTTCTTTTCCAATCTTTTCACTCTTTTCTTTTTTTTTTTTTCTCAATTGGAGTAGATAGACTAAACTATCGCCCGGTTCACACTCCACTCCATTGAACAGGTGAAGAGGCTCAACCTTTGTTCCCTGTTTAGAATGTGGTTTCCGGCTTTCTCTTTCCCAATCTTTTCACTCTTACGTAGCCTCCTGCACATCAGTAGCAGCGTTGATCGGGGTGATATGATTAAAAAAAAAAAAATTTCGTGATACGGATTTTTAAATAGTTCTTCTTTAAAATACAACAACATTCAAACAATATCACCAGTTTCATGTCATGAACATGTGTAGACTAAACTATCGCCCGGTTCACACTCCACCCCAAAAAATGTAACGATCTGCAGACGGGCTTGTTTCACTGTATAACATCTCTTCAGTTCGGCTAGATTAACCGTTTTGCCCCAAGGCGAGACTGAAACCCGACTGATCTGACAGCAGTCGGCTATTCACCCACCGGCCCATTGGCAACACGTCAGAGAAAGACCGATTTCATAGCGTGTAATATTTTCATGAAATGCAAATAACGCCAGCAGTGCGAGTGTTCTATCTAGTGACCGCTTCGAAGGAATGTTCTTCAAAGTAACCAGAAAACATAAGACAAAGCCGTAAATAACTGCTGTTTATGAAATTTTCACCTCTCTATAGTGCTCAGTCGCAAATCAGTCAGTTAAGTGCCATACGTGATACACGCTTGGGCGATCATGTCTTGAAAGAGACGTGACTGACGGGGCAGAAGATTATCCCGCAATAGGTTGTCATTACTTTTTTGCCAGCTAAGGCCATGGAACCCAATCTGTCTTGTTATTTAACCCATAACTGGAGGGAAGAGACGGATAAATACGTTTTCCAAGGGTATCTGCACGTCAATGAATGCAAGGAATTCAACTGGAATTCAAACTCGGCTGCCCAATTTCTTGTTCCAAGCCAATATCAACTACACCACAAAGCACATCAATCGCAAGACGTATCAATAGATATACATATACCCAAGTACACGAACATATATAAATGTTTTTCTGATGTAAATAAAACAGTGTTTGGTGTAATATAACAGCTAAAAATTATATATTGTTAAATATACATATTATCCTCCGTCTATAGCACAACTCGGAGTTTCGTGCACTATGCAATCCTCAGGTGCATATTATGAACTGACCGTTTTTAGATTTTAATTTTTAATTTTGGTTCCCGAACCTGATGATTGCATAGGGTATGGAACTCCGAATTGTGATATAGACCCAGGATAATATATATATATATATATATATATATATATATATAAGGGAAGGTTTTGAAGCCTATCACAATACGTTTAGAAAAACAAAGGAAGGCAATGAAAGTGTTGGGTATTAAATATTTATTAATCATTAATATTTTGAAATCATACACTCACCTTCAGAATGTTTGGAGAGCTTAATTTCACGTTCGCTCGTGGTCCGTGTCTTTTATCGAATGAATATGAGACTTTCATTTGATGAAAGGCACGGACCACAAGCGGATATGAAATTAAGCTCTCCAAACATTCTGTAGATGAGACTATGATTTCAGAATATTATTTTTCTAAACGCATTGTGATAGCCTTCAAAACCTAGCCATACACCAAATATGCACAATGCTTCAAGCAAATTACAAAACTCTCCTATATATGTAAAATAAAATAAATTTCGATTTTCAAAACTGTTGAATGATCATTTCAACATGAAATCCCTAGGAGAGATTTCACATCTCATCGGCAACTACCACATTTTCAAAATTTATTTTATTTTATAATTAGCTCTGTAATTTTAATTACATTGAGCTCTCCACCTGTATCATTTTTTAATATTAAAATTTTAATATTAATTAGGATAAGGTTTTTGGGATTTACCTTCCTACTTTTCCGTTTGGATTAAAGTTATTTTAATATATATATATATATATATATATATATATATATGTGTGTGTGTGTGTGTGTGTGTGTGTGTGTGTGTGTGTGTGTGTTACGGATAGAGTTTGTAAGGACAGCAGGTTTGTTTATTTAAATGAACATTTTAGAGCTATGGTCAGAGAGATGTAACGTGAGTTGTCTTGTTAAACATATAGTAGTACATCTAATGTAATGAAAAAAAAAAAACAAGACTACAGAACACAATCTGCCCTGCCGTTCAACCCATAGCTGCAGGTACATGGGATGGATTCATATTTTTCCCAAGTGCATTCGCGCGGAAGTGAATGACAAGAATTCAACTGGAATTCGAACTCACCATTCCGATTTCTCATTCCCAGAGAATATCCAGTGCACCACACACCATTTTAAGCACAGCGCCCATCCAACGAACATTAAAATACTTATACAATAGTTGATAGAATGAAATTTGGAACGAGACATTCGTGTTTCGACAACTCTTTCCGCGTTATGAATCAGAATCCGATGAGGCAGCAAAATGGCGGATATTAAAACAACGGCAAAAGTTATCGGCTCCAGCGGGACATGACTCAGCAATATCCAGTGGCCTGACGGTGAATTTAATATCGGTATCGTCCATTATGATCAATGTGTCATCGTCCATACGAAAATAATTTGCAATTACTTCAGTGGATCGCAAAGATCTTTAAAAGTCCTTGAATGCAAACGTCACTGAAAGGACGCCAAACGTTGAGCTGATTGCGAATTTCAGCAATGAACACTAGTTGAGCCTCTGGATAGCATAGGGTACCGTTCTTGGCACTGTTACATGACAGTGACAAAACGTGGATCATGTAGTGGGTTTTAGCATCACCATTTGCATAAATAGAAACATTTGTTCTCAAAAACACACACACATATACACAAACCGGCACACATTATATATATATATATATATATATATATATATATATATATATATATATATATACGTAATTTTACGAAATCCGTTGTGAAATGGATGAACTCCGACATATTTTTAATTTATTTCTTTAAACCTTATTTTTAAGGGATACTCTTATTTGAGTAGACGCTCTGTTTTTATATTATACTTATTTATATTCTTCTTCTATGTGCCCTGTCCCTTCAGGACGTAGGCGATCATGGCTCTGCACGTCTCCCTATCCCTTGTGGCTCTTAGTATGTTTGCTCCTGTTGCTCCTGGCAACCCCCGTTCCGTCATCCACCTGATCAGGCCCTGCAAATATGTTATCCGCTGCCTTCCTCTGTCTCTCCTTCCTTCTATCTGTCCAGTCAGTATCAGGTTCGCCAGACTCTCCTTCCTCATTGCATGTCCCAGGAACTTCAGTTGTCTCTTCCTGATGCTCAGCATCAATTTCCTTTTTGTTGCCATTCTTTCTAACACCTCGTCGTTGCTTGTATGCTCAGTTCACGATATCCGTAGCATCCTTCTGTAGAACCACATTTCGGCCGCTTCCAGTTTTGTCCTCATTTTCGATGATATTGTCCAGTACCGGTTCAAATAACAAACTTCCTAACAAGATTTCTCGATTATTCAGATATTATTTAATAAATAAAAGACAGAGTATCTACTCAAATAGGAATATCCATGAAATATAATGTTTAAACAAATTATATATATATATATATATATGTGTGTGTGTGTGTGTGTGTGTGTGTGTGTGACAATTTAAGCAGGAATCTTTCTTTTAAACATGTTTCGTTAAAAACGACCGACAAGGAAGATTTTATTCATTTTTTATTTAATTTTTCCAGTCTTCTTACGTGTCTCATTTTGCTGGAGATAAGGAATGTAAAAATGTTACATAATTATTGACTTTACAAGTGCTTTCGACCACTTCACTGGCCATTCTCAAAGATGTTATGCTTCCGATGTTGCTATTTTATCCTCAGGTTTTGACTGTAACGAAATTTATTTCGTTTTTGAAAAAGAGCGTTTCTTAAAAGCTATCACGTGACGTGTGCGACTGAACATCACGTGAGCGTCTGTCGATTTTTAAAAGAACGTTCAAATCTCCATTTCCGCTGTTAAATAATGTAAGATTGATGGTAGGAGGAAAGAATTGTTTGATGTTTTTGATATTGTTTGATATATTAGCGAGATGTTTTTGATATTGTTTGATATATTAGCGAGATGTTTTTGATATTGTTTGATATATTAGCGAGATGTTTTTGATATTGTCTGATATATTAGCGAGATGTTTTTGATATTGTCTGATATATTAGCGAGATGTTTTTGATATTGTGATTTAAATAGTATTTTTGTATTTGTAACCAAGATTTTTCTTAAGGTTTCTGGTAAATTATTGGTTAAAAAATATTTCTTATTGCACTTTGGTTGGCTAGGTGACATGCAAAGATTTTTTTGATTATCGATTTTCGATATTTATCGGGGGTACCTCGACACAAGACCGAGCTAAGAACACTCGCAGACGCTTGTAGTACAACTGTGTAAATTTTCAAGAAAATCGGTTCAGCCGTTTCGGAGTCTATAGGTAACGAACACACACACCCACACCCACACACACACACAAAATTCCATTTATAAATGAGTTTAGATTAGTAACAAAAACCTTATTTACCTGTTATGTTTGTTAAATCAGAATTACTTTCAATCTGACGGGAAAAGGACTTAAACCAAATTGCCGGCATTTCAAGTCAGCAGCTGACCCGAATTGTAAGCGGCCAGGCAAATCTGATTTTGCCGGAACACAATCAAAATGATAATCGTTTTCAAAGAATGAAATTTTCAAAAGAATTGTCCAATTTTCCTCTTGGATTATCTAAAAGATTATCGCACTGAATATTTTATTGCTTCAAAAAGCATTCCGTATTGATTAAACTTTCATGAAAAGGGAAACTGATAACGTGAACTGATCCCAGTTGATTTGCGTGAACTTGCCTTTAAATATCGCATTCATTTATCGCCTAAATTTCTATCGCTACGGCACGGTCGATACATCTTGAAGTTATAGACACATTCACCAGACATAACTTAAAAGGACGTGTACGAACGCCCCCTACACACTTAGTGATCTGCCGTCCGATTTTAAAGCTTATTATTATAATTTGATCCTCACTAAGTGACCTTCAGCTGTGCTTTTCGTAAAACTAAAATTAGACTCAGTCAGTTAAGTGCCATACGTGATACACGCTTGGGCGATCATGTCTCGAAAGAGACATGACTGACAGGGCAGAAGATTATCCCGCAGTAGGTTGACATTGCTAGACTGGTTGCCGACCAAGGCTATAGAACCCAATCTGTCCTGTTATTTAACTCATAACTGGAAGGAATAGACGGATTAATACTTTACCCAAGGGCCTTTGCGCGTAAGTGAATGCAATAAATTCGGCTGGAATTCGAACTCGGCTCCCCCGATTTCTCGTTCCGAACCGATATCCACTGCACCACAACGGTAAAATAACATAAAAAACTACAAAAAAAGATAAAAAAGAAATTATGGTCTGTATTTTATTTTTATAATCGTGTCGCCTCAAGCAAAGCATTTTACTGCCACTGTTGAGCAAGGAGTTACAAAGAAGGAAAGAGTGACAGGTTATAGGGCGTGTCAGGAAGAGGGTAAAAGAAGGATGAGAATACTGATGAGAGTGGAATGGACGGAGAAAGGAGCATGAGAGAAGGATGAATGTGGCCATAAAGTGAGGGATCAGTTTATATATTGAATGTAATGTAGAATCGATCCCCCACTTTATATTCACATTATAATAGTATAATTCATTTTTAATCATATCGCCCCAAGCAAGGCATTTTATTGCCACTGTTTTGCAGGGGGTTACATAGGAGGAAACTTATGAGAAAGAGTGACAGGTTACAGCGGGTGTCAGGAAGAGAGTAGGAGAAGGATGAGAATACTGATGAGAGTGGAATGGACGGAGAAAGGAGCATGAGAGAAGGATGACTGTGGCCATAAAGTGAGGGATCAGTTTATATATTGAATGTAATGTAGAATCGATCCCCCACTTTATATTCACATTATAATAGTATAAAATTTATTTTTAATCATATCGCCCCAAGCAAGGCATTTTATTGCCACTGTTTTGCAGGGGGTTACATAGGAGGAAACTTATGAGAAAGAGTGACAGGTTACAGCGGGTGTCAGGAAGAGAGTAGGAGAAGGATGAGAATACTGATGAGAGTGGAATGGACGGAGAAAGGAGCATGAGAGAAGGATGACTGTGGCCATAAAGTGAGGGATCAGTTTATATATTGAATGTAATGTAGAATCGATCCCCCACTTTATATTCACATTATAATAGTATAATTTATTTTTAATCATATCGCCCCAAGCAAGGCATTTTATTGCCACTGTTTTGCAGGGGGTTACATAGGAGGAAACTTATGAGAAAGAGTGACAGGTTACAGCGGGTGTCAGGAAGAGAGTAGGAGAAGGATGAGAATACTGATGAGAGTGGGGAGTGGACGGAGAAAGGAGCCTGAGGGAGAGGATGCAGGTTACTGAGAAAGGAGATGACTATTGATTTTACATTTAAATTCTTAACTAATAGGTACCCCGAAAGTGTGTTAACAGCAGTCATCAGCCAAAAAGTAAACAAGTTCAATGAAGCGAGAAAATTCGGCTCTCCCAAGTGTTCTATTTATTCAAGACTCCCATGGATAGGTTCTGAGAGTCAGGTATTGTAAATTCCATCATGCGTTGCTTCAGTGCAGTCAATGTTAGAGACATCTTCATTACAAGAACTGCTTTGCCCCATTCCACGTAAGGATGTATTGCCAACCAATCAACAAACTCTCATTGTTTATCAATACAAGTGTCGGTGAGAGATCGACTACGTGGGCAAGACCATTCAACATCTGGAGGTAAAGACGCCTCAGCACGTGCCAAGTAGAGTCCGCAGATATGAGCCTATAACATCTGGGCAGCCGCAGACTCACGAATCAACAATCGGAGAGCACCTACTGAACTCAAACGAGTGCAGGACACAATATTCCCCGGATTTCTTCTTTGTCTTGCACAGGGCTAGGACGAGACTCCAACTTGACATCTTGGAGTCTCTGACCGTCAACATACAGCGTCTTGTCCTGTGAAGACAGACAGGATTAAAATACAAGTTAGAACCCTTTGGGGATAACTACCGCCAAACATAGGTAATGTCCTCCCCCCACTTTTTTTAATCAATCCTGTGTTTTTAACCTCAAATGTCGTTCAGAATTTATGACAATTTCTCTGTTTTAATTGCCGACGTGTTATTTTTGAAGACGTGTCGGCCGAAAGGCGTCTAAAATCCCACTCTCGTATATTTTATTTTCCCTTTTTAATTGTGATACTTTTCTATCTTTCTTGAAACTAACACACACACACACACACACACACACACACACACACACACATATATATATATATATATATATATATATATATATATATATATATTTGTATATTATCTTACAGAAAATCCCGAAAATCAACGAAATGGTTTTAACAACCGACATATAGAAATTGTTTGAACATTATTTTTAATCAAATACGAGTATCGATTACAAATAATGTTCAAACAAATAATTTCATATATATATATATATATATGCTACTGGCGTATGGTTACATGGTATATAACACGCTAAAGTCCGCAGTCCTCTACCGAGGTTTCAATACTGATGAGAAGCAATCGGAGGTTTAGCCGTATTCATGAGCTGTGATACAGCGAAACAGATCTATCTGCGGATGACTATATATATATATATATATATATATATATATTCTGCACTACTCGACGACATAATTATTGCAAAAAAATATAGAATAAGTCACTGCTAAAGAGCAAACATACGGCAAGAGCTTTCATAACTGGTAGTAAAGTTTAAAAATTGTCAGTAAAGAGAATGGACAGAGTCTACTCTGCCTCGCTATTGTGACTCCAATGGAATCACCGACGCTGCCTCGCTATTGTCTCTCTCCATGAGCGTGAAAGAAGATATATATATATATATATAAATCCTGGTGAAGAGTCCCCAAGGTTTTACTATTTTGAGTATTATTTTTATTATTTTAATTATTAACAGTACTCAATATAATAAACATTATAGAGCTTTATATAATTATGAATTAATTGTACATTGCGATACGGAAATTTCTATGTTTCGAGATAGATTCTCTTCATCAGGTAATGTTGGATGTTGGTTAAGAAAATGATTTAGATTTAAATGTAAATTATTTTCACAACCAACATCCAACATTACCTGATGAAGAGAATCTCGAAACAGAAATTTCCGTGTACAACTAATTCAAATATATATATATATATACACCCAACCTATCAACTATCCTCACTTCTAACAAATATTTAAATAATACAAACCTATCAGGGAATTTCAAATGTGGAAAGCCTCGCTGTTTAATTTGTAAACATTTAATAACAGACAAAACATTCTCTGTACCCAACACCAAAATAAAATTACACCCACCAAACCTCACTTGTGACAGCAAAAACATCATATACTTCCTCTTCTGCTCAATTTGCCCCGACAGTGGATATATCGGCGAATCCGATAATAGCTTTAGATTTCGCTTCAATAATCACAAACTAAATATACGACAAAAAAATGTATACTCCCCAATTGCAGCACATTTTAATCAACCTGATCATACTTTAGAAAATTGCAAATGTTTACTAATAGACTCCAATTTTAGTTCTACATACACACGCAGAAAGAAAGAAAAATACTGGATTTTAAAATTAAATACACACAAGCTAGGGTTAAATAAGGACTTAGGTGTGTTGAATCTTTAAAAATATTTCAATAGGTAAAAAATTTTTTTCAGATATTCCAAGAAATTTTTATCGAAAACAAACAGACTTTCTCTACGGACGTGCTGCGTGTTGTGAACAAACACACCACGTGATGTAAACAAAAAATACTCGGACGCTATCGTGAAATACGTTTCTAATTCAAATTTAAAAATCACTTGTTTCTGATGAAGGACCGAGGACGGTCTGAAATATAAAATATAATAAAAATAAACAAATACTGTTCAAAAAAAGTACATTTTTAAATTCAAAACTTTTTATTAATATTCTTTCCTATTCTTTCCTATATATATTAAGACAGTATACGTGGATGATCATCACTATATATATATATATATATATATATATATATATATATAAATTAAAGAGAAAGGTTTGTTTTGTTGCTGAGGTGATGTGTTATCCCCTGTGGGGATTTCATATCGAAATGGTCATTCAACATCCTTGAATTAATCCTATTTAATTTATCTTTGCTCTGTAATATTTTATTACATGGAACTCTCTTCCTGTATCATTCTTTAATATTAAAATAAAATTATAATATTAATTAGGATCGGGTTTTTGGAATTTACCTTCCTGCTTTTTCTGCTTGGATTAAAGTATCTGAATAAATATATATATATATATATACATTGTCATCGGCAGACAGATCTGTTTCGCTGTATCACAGCTCATCAGTACGATTAGACTCCGATTGCTACATAACCCAGGCTCGAAATCCGACCGAATTGGCGTTCGGTGGAAGAAGGCAGGCTTTTTAGCACACATATTACGCGCCCAATAGCTAGGGTACTCAAATTCATTTTTACTGAATGAGCGATGCGTATATATATATATATATATATATATATATATATATATATATAGTATTATAACATCGAAGCGAATAACGATATATACATTTTTATATATAAGGAACAATTTTTAGAGAAATATGTATGACAAAGTGAAAATTCATTTCGTACAGCTAGTTTCGTTCTTTAAAAATTCATTGGACGAAAAGTGTTTGTGTTTGCACGACTACACATGCGCACAAAAGAGATGCTGGTAATTTTAAATTTGATTAAAAAACATTTGTTTTTATGTTCTGGGTCGTTATTAGAGCCGATCTCATTTGGATTCTTTTTTTTGTTTTTTTGTTTTTTTGTTTCCATCGACTTTGTGATTTAATATCCCACATTTATGATAACAGAAGATCTGTCAATAATAGGGAAATATTGTCTGAAGCTGGATGCTTCAGACAATGTTATAATGCAAATTTACCGCGGATTAACTAGCAATTAAATCACTTTCTAAATGTTTTCATCTTAGTGTATTTTTTTTTTTTTGTTTAATTAGAGTAATTTTTTTTTTATATCAAAATTGTTGTCAGTCTCGTTACAGGGAGCAGCTAAAGCGTTTAATGTGTTGTTTTGTGTAATATCTTTTTTCTATTTGTATAATCATTAATTTAAACTCATTGAAGTTTCACCGATGCATTCTTTCAGGCAATCAATAAGGGTGAGTTTAAATTGAAGTCCTAGCATATTGCTTTGTTTTGCATTAAGTATTTTATTGTTTTAGACGTAGACAAATTTTACGTTGTGCTTATCAATTTTAGTCGTGGTAAATTTAGTAGGTAGAACAATATCTCTTTTTATTCGTTAGGTTTGTCCGAAGCAGCCGCTATTTTATGCAAATAGAATATTGTATAATGTATAGGATGTATTAGGATGTGCGTTGTGGTGCAGAACAAGAATCGGAGGGCCGAGTTCGAATTCCAGTTGAATTCGTTGCATTCACATACATGCAAATATTCTTGGGTAAAATATTAATCCATCTTTTCTCTCGTCAGCTACGGGTTAAATAGCAGGACAGATTCTACAGACTTTATTGGCAACCAGTCTACCGCAGAAAGTAATGACAACCTACTGTGGGAATATCTCTGCACGGTCAGCGATGTCGAAAGAGATATGACCACCCAAGCGTGTGTCACGGATGGAACTTAACTAACGGATAATGTATATGCAATCATTTTGTCATATCTATGATTAAAAATGACTTCAATGGAATATATCCTTTAGATATTTGGTAACCCTAACCCTAATTCTCTTCCAAACGATTGCTTCCCCGACGGCTACAATCTCCAGGAGTTTAAATGTAAGGTCAATAGACACCTCCTAACACACTAACCTGCTCCCATTCTATCAAGCACTCTTCCCAACCCTCATCCTCGCTATCCTTATTCATCTGTCACCTTCCTCCTGACATTCCCTATGTCTAACCATTCCTTCTGTTTACCTTCCTCTATGTAGCCCCATGCGCAATAGTGGCAGTGGAATGCCTTGCTTGGGGTGAGATTATTAAAAAAAAAAAAAAAGAAAAGTGAAACACACCTATTCCTAAGATAATGGACTCTCCCTCCTATATTAATAAGAGTTAACAGGAAGTTAACTCGAGAAGTTCTTGGGAAGTTCATAGAAGTTTTTAGAAGATCTAGAGAGTTCTTTAGAGTTCTATTGGAGTTCAGTAGAACTACTAGGCAGTTGATATTAGTCGGCAGATTAGCTGAATACTAAGGAGTCAGCTTTCACTGGAAGATTACCAAGTTGCTATCATCTAGGGTGCGTTAATTGGATTAGCAACCGATATAGCACAATTATAATTCTACTCCAACAGCTTCTTTTCTCGCGCTTCCCGCCTGTGGAACTCCCTTCCACAAGTCTGCTTTCCCGACAGTTACAATCTCCAGGTGTTTAAATGTAGGGTCAATAGACACCTCCTATCCCACTAACTCCCAACTATTCTCAGAACACTCTCATCTACCCAACCCTCATTCTCGGTATCCTTACCCGCCTGTCGCCCACCCTCTGACATTTCCTATATTTAATCAGCCTTTCTACACTCTACGTAGCCCCCTGCGCAGTAGTGGCAGTGACATGCCTTGCTCGGGGTGAGACGCTTATAAAAAAAAAAAATACCTTTCAGTTCGAAAACTATTCCACCATAATATTTAAAAAAAAAAAACACGAGTAGCCAGTTATTCTTTTATTTACTCTCTGACCATTGGGCTGGCACAAAAAGGTAGTATCTATTTTCCATAGTAATGATAATATTAGCAGTTTATTTATTAGGAAACTTTAAGGTATTCACGGACCGAATGATTTCCGTTAATATTTATTGAAATCTATGAAATATTTATTTTTAAAAAGATTTTCAGGAAAATAGACATCAAAATACCCTGAACTATTACAGCACTTTCTGTACCGATGCGTTTTGTTTTCCTAACCTGATGTCTTAGTTAATGTGGAAAGCTAACTTGTTGATTATTTCATTTTTAAAAATTATATTCTTTTATTGTTCCTGTTAAATATATTTAAGCGTTGTGGATTTTGCTAGTTGGTGAAACCCTTTGTGATTTTCTAGGGTAACTGGTTTCTTGTGTCCAGTTTCACGTTTCTTGTCAGAGCAGCATATATACAAAAAGTTGTAACGCTACAGAAAAGATTAGCATTCCCCCACTGTACCCTTGTCAGATTTTCTGTTTTCACAAAGTGGGAGACTTAATAAAAAGAGATAAAATATAAGCAGAAATAAACTAAATGAAATTAGAAAGACTATATATATATATATATATATATATATATATATATATATATGAAAAACTTCTAAAAAGTTTTATGTTTAAAAATGTATTTTTTTGACAGTATTTATTTATTTCTATTATTATATATATATTTATATATTTGATATTTCAGACCGGCCTCGGCCTTTCATCAGAAACAAATGATTTTAAAATTTAAACTAGAAGCGTTCGTCGTGAGGAGCGTCTGTCGCGAGATGTTTACATCACGTGATGTAAACATCTCTAGTTTAAATTTTAAAATTATTTGTTTCTGATGAAAGACCGAGGCCGGTTTGAAATATCAAATATATATATATATAATAATAGAAATAAATAAATACTGTTAAAAAAAATACATTTTTAAACTTACAACTTTTTAGAAGTTTTTCCTACACATATTCAGACAGTATACGTGGATCATCATTATGCTATATATATATATATATATATATATATATATATATATATATATATATTATACTTTAGAACTTGTCCAAACCATAACCTACTACAAAAGTGTAGATTTTGTTGCGGCATTGAAAGAACAAAGTCTTATCAGGTAATAAAATTAATTTTTGAAAAGAGATGAAAATTCACTTATTTTTATTGGGAAATGACACACATTTTCGTAACAAAAATTTATCGTAAATAATCAGGCCGGTAGAAATAAATATATAATTCTGTTTGATTATAACCAGAATATCTACTTAAATACGAGTATCGATCAAAAATAATGTTCGAACAAATCATTTCAAATTGTCGGTTGTTTATAACCAAGTTTCGTTAATCTTCGTTAATTTCCGTAACATGATGATTATCCTAAATAATCAGGCCGGTAGAAATAAATATATAATACTGTTTGATTATAAACAGAATATCTACTTAAATACGAGTATCAATCAAAAATTATGTTCAAACAAATCATTTCAAATTGTCGTTTGTTTATAACCAATCCTCGTTAATTTCCGTGTGTATATATATATATATATATATATATATATATATATATATATATATACAAAAGTTAACCATATATATATATATATATATATATTGTTAAATATAACCGACAATTGATGTCTATTATGTTTAATCATGAGACGTTCTAAACATTGTATTTTGACTTTAATTTCAGGTGAAATGTTCAAACAAATTATTTCATATATATATATATATATATATATATATATATATATATATATATATATATATATATATTATTTTTATTACTGTGTTGACGAATTTAACTATTTTCATTTGATTACTTGACACTGCTGTGTACGTTTGTTTGGAAGAGTAGTAATTTTGTTAAGGAATGTAAAATAAGGAAAAGGTGTGGGCGTAGATTAATATTTGGGTAATATTCAATGGCGCCACTCTCGAGGATTTTTCGTGTAACTGAGTTAATTTTTTTTTTTTTATGAGTGAAGCATTTTTAAAATCAAAATTTTGGTTGAATTTATTTCTATATATGACTCCTGCATTAAATAAGTTGTTATTTCTGAGGTATCTTTTCAGCTGATAAATGCATTTTTGAAAATTTCTACTTGTTTCTCCAATATATTGGAAGGAACAATTTCGTTTTATATATATATATATATATATATATATATATATATCAGTCAGTTAAGTGCCATACGTGTAACACGCTTGGGCGAACATCTCTCGAAAGAGTTGCCGACTGGTTGCCGACCAAGGCTATAGAACCCAATCTGTCCGGTTATTTAAGCCATAACTGGAAGGAATAGACGGATTAATACCTTTCCTAAGGGTATTTGCGCGTAAGTGAATGCAATGAATTCAACTTGAATTCGAACTCTGCTTCCTGACTTCTCGTTCCAAGCCGATATACACTGCACCACAACGCACATCCGCGTATATATGATAAAAATGAGAGAAATGTGTTTATATATATATATATATATATATATATATATATATATATATATATATATATATATATATATATATATTTTTACAGTACTAAGCAAAAGTATTAGGACAAGAACTATGTTAGCTTTTATGAGGCATCGAAATAAAGTTTAAAATCACCCCTGCCTTAACACTACCGGTAGTCTGCAAAAGTATTAGTACAGGGGTGATTTTCCTAAAAACCTCACTGACATTCAAATACAAGGTGAAAAGCCAAGTAAATTGCCAATAAATATTGTTTATTTAAAAATAGCTGTAAAAGAAATATATTAAAAAGAAATTTATTTAATTTTTCCTATTTTCTATTAAACATACTATTTTGAAATTACTCATTATTCTATTATCCTTGGATATGACTGACTTTTTTCTTATTCCCGCCTCTCGAATTGATAAATCTAATCTTACTTCGCAAGACATACTTTGGGAACAAATACAAGCTGCTTGGCAGGATATACCATTAGATAAATTGAAGAAGCTTGTGATGCCAATGTCTGACAGAATGAAGGTTGTGGTCAAAGCAAAAGGCTTATGCTAAATATTAAATTTATTTTGTAACAAGTATTTTTTTATTTTTCTTCTAAAAGCATTTGTTGAGTAAATCAAATAAAATTACTTTAATTTGTTTATTTCCTGTCAATATGCTTCATAAAAGATAAAATAGTTCTTGTCCTAATACTTTTGCACAGTACTGTATATATACTAGGTGCGATTGGTAAATTGTCGCAATTATTTTGATGCCTCAATAAAAGATAAAATAGTTCTTGTCCTAATACTTTTGCACAGGTACTGTATATATACTAGGTGCGATTGGTAAATTGTCGCAATTATTTTGATGCCTCATAAAAGATAAAACAGTTCTTGTCCTAATACTTTTGCACAGTACTGTATATATACTAGGTGCGATTGGTAAATTGTCGCAATTATTTTGTCCTCAAAAAGATAAAAGCCAGTTCTTGTCCTAATAAAACTTTTGCGTATGTAAAATATTACTAGGTTCATTGGTTTTCCAATTAATTTTGATGCCTTTTCAAAAGATAAAACAGTTCTTGGTCCTAATACTTTTGACTACTGTATATATACTAGGTGCGATTGGTAAATTGTCGCAATTATTTTGATGCCTCATGAAAGATAAAATAGTTCTTGTCCTAATACTTTTGCACAGTACTGTATATACGCACAGATACACATCAATATATAAATATTTATCAGGTGTTGATAGAACAGTGCTGAATGCTGTATAATGCTTGAAACTCAACGTAACAAGTGCGGACAATGTTTCGGAGAAACAACTAGATTTAACTTCTGTTTAGTCCGTTTGTCGTTCTGAAAAAAAAAAGGTACTGTAAACTTTTGGTCACACCTAATACGTGAAGATTTCTCGACCAAATCTACTTCTGAATATCTGACCAAATTTTTTTCACTTTCGATTTTTTTTTTAGACGGATATACTTGTCGGGCTGAGAACTTTCCAGCTATTTCTTGTTAGATTTTCATACGTTATGTTTAATATGAACGTAGCATAAAAAAATGCTCATTTACATATTAATCACGCATGTGCACGCATGCGCGTTAACCTTCCTCTGCCATTTGAAAAGGGGTGCGACCGGGACAAATTTCGAATTCTACTTTCCATCAAAGTCTATCTCTCTTAATTCTAAAGCAGATCTAATTTATTCAAACCACACACAATTAAATCTAAATTAGATTAAAGAGATGGAAATGGAAATTTTAAAAAAATATGTTATGAAGAAAAACAACAGTAAAAAAAAAAAAAAGAGGATGATTGTGATAAACAAAAACAAAAAATTACTGAATTAATAAAATTATATTTTTCCTTTAATAAAATAGCTTTTCAATCAGACTTTCGAAAGATAAAATGATATGGTCACCAGCTAATTTTATAGAGTGCTTATAAGAAAGAAAGAAAGAAAGAAAGAAAGAAAATAGGAATGGACGAGAGGAAGAAGATAAAAAATTAAAGCAAAAGATAGAAGTAAAAAGAAGAGGGGGGGGCTAAAGAAGAAAAAAAAAGAATAGAGAGGTCAATAAGTTCGGAAAAAGAAACAGGCAATTAAAAACATATGACAAAGAAAGAAAGAAACGTTATGAAAAAAAAAAGGAAAAATAAAGCAAAAAATGAAATCGGAGGTTTTGCAATAACACGGACAAGAAAGAAAGAAAGAAAGAAAGAAAGAAAGAAAGAAAAATATAGTAAAAGAAGGATAAAAGAAAGAATGAAAGAAAGGAACGAAGAAAGGCAGAATGAAGTGAGGGGCGAAAGAAAGAAGGTAGTGAAATAAACGGAAAGAAAGAAAGAAAGAAAGAAAGAAAGAAAGAAAAAAGGGAGTGAATGCTGTACAAAGAAAGAAAGAAAAAAGAAAGAAAGAATGAATGAATGAAGTGAGTGAAAAAGAAACAAAAAGGAGTGAAGGCTGGACAAAGAAAGAAAGAAAGAAAGAAAGAAAGAAGAGAGTGAAGGTTGCACAAAGAAAGAAAGAAAGAAAGAAAGAAGTGAGTGAAAAAGAAACAAAAAGGAATGAAGGCTGGACAAAGAAAGAAAGAAAGAAAGAAAGAAGTGAGTGGAAAAGAAAGAAAAAGGAGTGAAGGCTGGACAAAGAAAGAAAGAAAGAAAGAAGGGAGTGAAGGCTATACAAAGAAAGAAAGAAAGAAAGAAAGAGAGTAAATAGATAAAGAAATAATAAAGGAGGAAAGAAAAACAGAACGAATGGAGTGAAAGACGTTAGAAAGAAAAAAGAAAAAGAGAAAGAAGGAGGCAGGTAAGAAAGGGAAAGCAAATAACAAAGAAAGAAAAAAAAGAGAGGCAGATATGAAAGAGAAAGAAAAAAATTATTTTTCTCAGCTTTCGAGACGTCATTTCTAAGTTCTTTGTCGTTACTTGAGTCTGGCCCAGTGACAAAGATTTCTTTTAAGCACCATCCTTTCAGAACGTAGTCAATCGTAGACCCCCACTGTCCCAAAGTTGCTTATATAGCGTTAAAACAAGTTAAGCAACGTCGAACATGGTCAGTATCTAGATGGGTGACTGCTGGAAAATACCAGGTGTTTTTAGTTTTGATCTGCAGTTGTATGTCTCGTAATCCGAATTCTAATTTCATTTGGATTATTTATACTCACTCACGCGCAAATAGACCTTGGAATGATAAAAAACCACCTCTTCTCCCTGCAAAAGGTTAATTACTAATGTGATTGCCTAAGCGCCGATTAGAAAATCATATGGAGTACCCAGTGACGATCAAACTCACTATTCAGTTGTAATAGTTTATAGCGAGACAAGCTTGCTACCCATTACATCATGTCGATTTGCGTATACATTAATTAGTAAGACTTGAATTATTAGCTCTAAAAATTCTTAGTCGAAAATATTTTTTGGCTTTAAATAACCTCAAAGTGCTAATAAGCCGTAGAAAATGAACAAATCAATCAATTGACAGAAAATAGCACTTCCTCCAGAAAATGTATGAACACTTTTCATATGCTGACCGACAAGTTAGTCAATTGAGTTCCACACGCTGACTAGACAGGAGATTATCCCGCAGTAGGTTGCCATTAGTTTCTGTGGTAGACTGGTTGCCAGCCAAGGCTATAAAACCCAATCTGTCCTGTTATTTGACTCATAGCTACAGGGAGAAGAGATATATTATATTATTAATTAGTAATTAGTGGGGAATCAATTTATTATTTCATAACAATATAAAACTAACCCCCAACTTTATGCCCAGTATAAGCCTTAATCATGTCTCCAACTATTATATTCAGTCAGTCAGTTAAGTGCCATACGTGAAACACGCTTTGGGCGAACATGTCTCGAAAGAGACTTGACTGACTGGGCAGAACATTATCCCGCAGTAGGTTGTCATTGCTTTCTGCAGTAGACTGGTTGCCGATTCAGGCTATAGAACACAATCTGTCCTGTTATTTAACCCATAATTGGAAGGAATAGACGGATTAATACTTTTCCCAAGGGTATTTTTACGTAAGTGAATGCAACGAATTCAACTAGAATTCGAACTCGGCTCCCTGATTTGTCGTTCCGAGTCGATAGCCACTGTACCACAACGCACACTGATAAGACATTCCTTAAATTCGTTTTCAGTAAACTCTTATGGAATGCATTTTCATCACTGTTCAAACAATAAGAAACGAATTCTGCATAACCTTCTCACAGATGACGAAGTCTCAAGTTTCGTGAAGAAATAAAATGTGGTTATACAGAAGGATGCTGAGCATACCGTACCTGAATAAATGAGCAACGACAAAGTTCTAGAAACAATGAAAACATAAAAAAAACAGTTATAGAGCACACAATGAGTAAAGAAGGCTTAGAAAATCTGACACTCATAGGACAGATTAAAGGCTAGAGAAACAGAAGAAAACAACGCATAAACTACCGAGCAAGCTTGTGCAAATAGATAGCGGAAGAGAGAGAGAGAGAGAGAGAGAGAGAGAGAACAAAAAGACAAAAGGTCAAGAAATTGTGGAGGGCCATGATCGCCAACGTTCTGAAGGGACACATGAAAGAAGTAGAATGAGCTTGTGTTAATAGATGGCTGAACAAAGTTTAGAATCAATAACAAAAAAATGCAAAAAACAAACTATACAAAAAAATTTGTTTAGAGCTGCAAAGGACAGAATAATGTGGAGAGTCCTTGATCTCCAACGTCCTTAGGGTTCACATCATATAGAAGAGGAGAAAGAAGAGTTCGTTATCAATGGCGAGTGGACCTTTTGTGTCACTGTAATTATTCGATTCCGAATATTTTGAGGTAAGGACTAAGATCTGACATTTGTCGCATCTTCGCCATCATTTTTTATTCTCTGTTAAGCAATAAAATCGGCCATCGGTACATAGAAGACGATTCGAAGAACCTAAAAACCAAAGCCAATTTCTTTATAGGAAGGTCAAAGTTGAGGTAAAAAAAAACACACAAATTGGGCTTGGCAGGAGAGCTTAGGTCAAGGTTCACTATCATCCTTTAAAAGGTTATTTTTATTAAACGTATACTTAAGCATTTCAATACCTACAGTTACCATATATATCGCTACTGCTTTCATATCTTTTTTTTTTTTACTTCTATGTGCCCTGTCCCTTCAGGACGTAGGCGATCATGGCCTTCCACGTCTCCCTATTTCTAATGGCTCTTAGCACGCTTTCTCATTTTACTCCATGCAACCCTCGTTCCATCATCCACTAGCTCAAGCCCAAAAATCTAGAATATAAATGTATAGAAACTAGCATGGTCACAAAATGAGGGATCAGTTTATATATTGATTATAATATATAATTGATCTCCCATTTTATACCCACATTATAATTGCTTATAAACAGATGGCATTGGAGTAGATAGACTAAACTATCGCCCGGTTCACACTCCACCAACGTCTATTGAACAGGTGAAGAGGCTCATCCCTTGTTCTTTGTTTAGGATATGGTCTCCGGCTTTCTCTTTTCCAATCTTTTCACTCCTATGTAGCCCCCTGCGCTTCAGTGGCGTTACCGTCTTGCTCGGGGTGATACGATTAAAAATATATATATATATATATCTTCTTCTATGTGCCATGTCCCTTCAGGACGTAGACGATCATGGCTTCCCACGTCACCCTATTCCTAGTAGCTCTTAGCACGCTTGTCCTGTTACATCACGCAACTCCCGTTCTGCCATCCACCTGCTCAGGCCAGTCAAGTACGTTACATGCTGCTTTCCCCTGTCTCTCTTTCCCCCTATCTGGCCTGTTGGTATCAGGTTCTCCAAGCCCTCCTTCCTCGTTGCATGTCTCTTCCTGATGCCCAATATTATTTTCGCTTTCGTTTCCTTTTCTAAACCCACCTCTAGAACCATATATCAGTTGCTTCAAGTTTTTCCTTCATCTTCTATGATATTGTCCAGCATTCACTGCCATATTGACGAACTGACATCACAATCCAGTACTCTCTCTTCAGTCTCCTATCAAATTAATCTCCTATGAAATTAATCAAATTAATCTCCTATGAAATTAATCTCCTATGAAATTAATCAAATTGATCTCCTATGAAATTAATCTCCTATGAAATTAACCTCCTATGAAATTAATCAAATTAATCTCCTATGAAATTAATCTCCTATGAAATTAATCAAATTAATCTCCTATGAAATTAATCAAATTAATCTCCTATGAAATTAATCTCCTATGAAATTAATCAAATTAATCTCCTATGAAATTAATCTCCTATGAAATTAATCAAATTAATCTCCTATGAAATTAATCAAATTAATCTCCTATGAAATTAATCTCCTATGAAATTAATCAAATTAATCTCCTATGAAATTAATCTCCGATGAAATTAATCAAATTAATCTCCTATGAAATTAATCAAATTAATCTCCTATGAAATTAATCTGCGATCAGATTCTCCAGCCTAGTTTCAGTGGAACAAATTCTTATCCTATTCTCATAATGACATTATTATAACGTTTAGGATCGCGTTACTTGAGTATCTGTATCAGACAGTCAATTAAGTGCCATACGTGATTCACGCTTGGGAGATCATGTCTCAAAAGTGACAAGACTGACTGGGCAGAATATTTGCCATCACTTTCTACTGTAGAATGGTTGCCAACCAAGGCTATTCAACCCATAGCTGGAGGAAGAAGAGATAGATTATAATATTATGTTAATAAATAGTAATTAATGGGAGATCAGTTTATTACATCATAACAATAGAAAACAGATACCCCACTTTAGGTCCAACAGAATCTCAGTTGTATTCGTTTCTGATTATATTAATTTGTACCAATTCTACTGGATCAGTTTATTTCTTCATGACAATAGAAAACCGATGCCCTTTAACTTTATGCCTAGTAGACGTTTTAAACATGTTTCCAACTATCACATTCAGTCAGTCAGTTAAGTGCCAGACGTAATACACGATTAGGCGATCATGTCTCAAAAGACACATGACTGACTGGGCAGAATATTTTCGTGCAATAGGTTGCCATTACTTTCTGCAGTAAAATGGTTACCAGCCAAGGCTATAGAATCCAATCTGTCCTGTTATTTGACTCATAGCTAGAGGGGGGAGTGATGTATTATATTATTAACTAGTAATTAGGGGGGATCAGTTTATTACTTCATGACAATATAAAACTGATCCCCCACTTAATGCCCAGTAGAAGCCTTAATCATATTTTCAACTATTATATTCATTCAGTTAAGTGCCATACGTGATACACTCTTGGGCGATCATGTCTCGAAAGATACACAACAGACAGGGCAGATTTTACCGCAGTAGGTTGTCATCACTTTCTGCAATAAACCGGTTGCCAACCAATATAATCTGTTCTGCTATTTAATCCATAGCTAAAGAGAGAAGAGATGGATTATATCATTATATTAATAAGTAGTAATTAGTTGGGCGTCAGTTAATTACTTCATGATCATAGAAAGCAGAACCCCCACATTTGGTCTAACAGAAGCTATAATTACAGTTTCCGATTATATATTAATTTCTCTTAATTCTAAGGGGATCAGTTTATTACTTCATGACAATAGAAAACCGTCCCCCTCTTTATGTCCAGTAGAACCTTTAATAATGTTTCTAACTAATATATTCATTTATGAAGGTCAGTTAAGTGCCATACGTGATACACTCTTGGGCGATCATGTCTTGAAAGAGACATGACTGACTGGACAGAAGATTATCCCGCAGTAGGTTGCCATTGCTTTCTGCGGTAGACTGGTTGCCGACCAAGGCTATAGAACCCAATCTGTCCTGTTATTTGACTCGTAGCTAGAGGCGGAAAAGATGTGTTATATTATTAAGTAGTAATTAGCGGTTTCCTATTGTTATGAAGTAATAAACTGATCCCCCACTTTATAACCCGTAGAAGCCTTAATCATCTTTCCAACTATTATATTCATTCAGTCAGTTAAGTGCCATACGTGAAACACGCTTGGGCGAACATGTCTCGAAAGAGACATGACTGACTTGTTAGAAGATTATCCCGCCGTGGGTTGCCATTGCTTTCTGCGGTAGACTGGTTGCCAGCCAAGGCTAGAGAACCCAATCTGTCCTAATATTTGACTTATAAATGGAGAGAAGAGGCGGATTAATAACTGGATGGGGAAGAGATGTATTATATTATTAAGTAGTAATAATTGGGGGATCAGTTTATTACTTCATAACAATTTAAAACTGATCCCTCACTTTATGTCCATTATAAGCCTTAGTCATGTTTGCAACTATTATATTCAGTAAGTCAGTTAAGTGCCATAAGTGATACAAGCTTGGGCGAACATGTCTCGAAACAAACATAACTGACTGGGCAGAAGATTATACCGTCGTAGGTTGCCATTGCTTTCTGCGGTAGACTGGTTGCCAGCCAAGGCTAGAGAACCCAATCTGTCCTGTTATTTGACATAAAGCTCGATGGGGAAGAGATGTATTTTATTAAGTAGTAATAAATGGGGGATCAGTTTATCACGTCATAACAATATAAATCTGATGTCCCACTTTATGCCCAGTAGAAGCCTTAATCATTATTCCAACTATTATATTCAGTCAGTCAGTTAAGTGCCATACGTGAAACACGCTTTGGGCGAACATGTCTCGAAAGAGACATGACTGACTGAGCAGAACATTATCCCGCAGTAGGTTGCCATTGCTTTCTGCGATAGACTGGTTGCCGACCAAGGCTATAGAACCCAATCTGTCCTGTTATTTAACCCATAACTGGAAGGAATAGACGGATTAATACCTTTCCTAAGGGTATTTGCGCGTAAGTGAATGCAATGAATTCAGTTGGAATTCGAACTCGGCTACTCGATTTCTCGTTCCGAGCCGATATCCAGTGCACCATAACGCACATCCTAGAGACGGACCCTTAATCGAGACTTCTACTGCAATGTTTTGAGGCGGTTGGGAGAGGACTTTTCGGCGAACACGGCCGGATCTGTGGAGTGAGAAGAATTAGATCATTCGCGACGACAGAGTACCCTGGTTGCCGAACTCTCTTCATTCGTGAATGGCTAACCAAAAAACATCATTGTATCGATTCTAGATCCACCATATTCGCTAGTTTTAGTACCTGCGGTCTTCTTTCCCTTCTTCAAGTTGAAAAGGGCAACTCAAAAGCCGTCTTTTTAACACCGTTGACGAGATCTAGAGCGAATAGTAGAAGGTCTTTGAGTCACTTACGAAAAATGACCTCCAGTTCGGATTCCTAAAATGGCAGGAACATTGGAACGTATGTATTGGCCTGTAAGGTGTCTATTTCAAAGTAATTTATTTAAAAAACTTAGGTAAACCTTAAATCTTAGGTGATCGATCGCGATTTGGCAGCTCAGATGCAGTCACTTTCTCACCGGTGCAGTGTGGATTCCCCGTGTCTGTTCTACAAATAATTTCACGGCTTCTGCTCCGATGAACTTAGCTCACTGGTGCCCTCTATATATGAATTTACTCGAATCACAAGATTAGCAACTAGGTACCAACCTTTTACTGCGAAACCTATAAAATGTAAAGACAAATTCTACTCTAACAGCTTCTTTTCTCGCACTTCCCGCCTGTGGAATTCCCTTCCATTTACTTGCTTTCCCGGCAGGTAAAATCTCCAAAAATTTAAATGTAGAGTCAATAGTCATCTCCTTTCTCACTAACCTGAATCCTCTCTCATCAGTATTCTTATCCTTCTCTTACCCACTGCCTGACGCCCCCTATAACCTGTCACTCTTTCTCATAACTTTCCTCTTATGTGACCCCCAGAAAAACAGTCGCAGTAAAATGCCTTGCTTGAGTCGATATGATTATAAAAATATTATATATATATATGAGTATTTTTTAAACATATCTGCTTCGGATATTCGCTGTGGTGCAATGGATGTCCGCTTGGAATGCGAAACAGAAAATCCGCGTTCGAACTCGAGTTGAATTCGTTGCATCCACTTACATGCAAAGCTCCTCGGAAAGGATATAAATTCGTCTCTTCTTCCTTCATGTATGAGTTGAATATCAGAAAGGGATTGGGTTCTATATCCTTGATTGACAACTAGTCTACCACAGAAAAAAAATGGCAAACTAGTGCAAGAAAATCTTTTGTCTAAGAAGTCATGACTCTTTCGAGACATGATCGCCTAAGCGTGTATCTAATATGGCACATAACTGACTGATTGAGTCCCTGAACCTTTTCATACTACCTCGTATCTATCTATACAAAAATTTCTCAGCTGGTGTTCTCCGGACACCTAGCGTTCCACAACCGGTCGCTCGGTGATCCCTGACAAAGAGCGATGAATATGCTTACGCATTTCTGTGTAATTTTTTGTTTTCATATGAGTAATTTTACGATACAAAATCGGCATATTGTCTTCAACCACAATAAAATTATAATAATTATAAGGGATGTATATTCACTTACGCGCAAATACCCTTGGAATACGTATTAATCCGTCTCTTCCCTCCTGTTATGGGTTAAATAACAGGACAGATTGGGTTCTATAGCCTGAATCGGCAACCAGTCTACCGCAGAAAGCAATGACAACCTATTGCGGGATAATGTTCTGCCCAGTCAGTCAAGTCTCTTTCGAGATATGATCGCCCAAGCGTGTATCACGTATGGCACTTAACTGACTGACTGGATATAATAGTTGAAAACATGATTAAAGCTTCTAAAAACATGATTAAAGCTTCCATAAAGTGGGGGAATCAGTTTTATATTGTTATGTTGTAATAAACTGATCCCCCGCTGATTACTACTTAATAATACAATACATTTCTTTCCCACTAGTTATGGGTTAAATAACAGGACAGGTTGGGTTCTAGAGCCGTGGTAGCCAACCAGTCTACCGCAAAAAGCAATGGCAACCTACTGCGGGATAATGTTCTGCCCAGTCAGTCATGTCTCTTTCGAGACATGATCGCCCAAAGCGTGTATCACGTATGGCACTTAACTGACTGACTGAATATAATAGTTGAAAATATGATTAAGGCTTCTAATGGGCATAAAGTGGAGGATCATTTTTCTATTGTTATGAAGTAATAAAATGATCCCCCATAATTACTACTTAATAATATCATACATCTCTTCCCCCTCTAGCTATGAGTCAAATAACAGGACATATTGGGTTCTATAGCCTTGGCTGGAAACTAGTCTACCGCAGAAAGCAATGGCAACCTACTGCCCAGTCAGTCATGTCTCTTTCGAGACATGATCACCCAAAGAGTGTATCACGTATACCACTTAACTTACTGACTCACAGATATTTACCATGGGAACTACGATAAAGTTATAAAAGCGGTACATACGAGGGCTGATCAATAAGTATCAGGACTAGTGATATAAAAATATAACTATAACACATATCAGTTCGCTATTTCATCCCCTTCGAAGTAGTTCCTTTTTGAAGCCGCACACTATCCAGCATCGTTTCCATTGATTGAATAATTACTGGAATTTCTTTTTGTTGGGATAGCGAGACTCGTCGCATTCTTTTGAATTGCTTCAATGTCTTAAAAGCCTGTTCCTTTCAATCACGATTTTATTTCTGAAGAGAAAAAGCCACGAGAGGCGTGACCTGGGGAATATTGTGATTGTTGGACTCTTACAAATGTGTACTTATCCAAAGATTGCTGCACAAATTATATTCACTGACAGAACATCCGTGTTGTCTTTCCAAGTACTGCTATAAAAAAAACAGAAAACAGCAAGAACGTTTTAACATAGTGTGTATACTAGACCAGGGGTTTTCTAACTGTGGTCCTCGGAACACAGGGGGTCCGCAAGGATAAGGTAGGGGGTCCGTGGATTAAATCATCTCGTGAAATTCAATGTACAAATTTTCAATGTCTGAATATTTATTTTTACTTATTAATGTTATTAAATGAAAATTTAAATTTATCAATTTAAAGTAAGCATAAAACCAGTTTATTTATTTATTTTTTTTAATCATTTCACCCCGAGCAAGGCGGAAACGCCACTGATGTGTAGGGGGTTACATAAATGTAAAAAGATTAATTAGAAAAGAGTGAGGAGTACAAACTAGTTAGAAAGGAACAGTAGAAAGCAGGTGCGATGACAGATACATAAGTGGAGAGAAAGGGAAGGTTATACAGGGGTGGGGAGAGAGCTAGAGTCCAGTGGTTAGTAGATGAGTATTGACTTTGCATTTAAATTTCTGGAGGTTGTAGCCGTCAGGAAAGCAAGAATACGGGAGCGAGTTCCACAGGCGGGAAGTGCGAGAGAAGAAGCTGCAGGAGTAGAATTGTCGTCTGCATTTGGCTAACCTGACTGTGAATGGGTGGGACCCAGTTGCCAGTCTGGTTGCACGAGTAAACACCTGTTGAGGAGGCATCAGTGACCTAAGCTCGTCCGAGCAGAAGCCATGAAAGTATTTATAGAACAGACAAAGGGAGGCCACAT